>JAJOOR010010425.1:0-51834 GCA_036250505.1 Solanum acaule | reverse complement strand
GCCTCTTTTATAGGTTGATTCGTTCATAATACATTTTTTCTAAAGGTATT
The DNA here is from genome assembly GCA_036250505.1 of Solanum acaule. Classification (NCBI taxonomy): domain Eukaryota; kingdom Viridiplantae; phylum Streptophyta; class Magnoliopsida; order Solanales; family Solanaceae; genus Solanum; species Solanum acaule. The sequence goes on along the minus strand of JAJOOR010010425.1, from coordinate 51,784 downwards.
AATCTTATAATTTCACGTTATATGTTGCTTTTGATGATTTATATTGCATGTTGTTGCATGAAGAAAGACAACTGAAAAGAGATGGAGCTCTTAATGTGATTTCTCCATCAGCTCAATATAATCAAAGTTTTGTTCTCACCTAGTGGGGTCATGGTAGTGATAGGGCTAAAGGTAGAAGTAGAAGTGGTCGTTATCGTTATCGTTCTTCTAATCAAGAATTTATACAATTTTCTTAGCACCACGACTTATAGAGTTTTTACTCTGTTAATTTAAACTGGGTCCAATCTTCATACTCTAATATATGTGGGATTGGTTATCATAATTATGAAAGAAAGGGTTAGATTTTATATGTTTGCCCGTCATCCAAAATCAACAATGGTAATTGGGTCTCTAGCTGACCCTCATAGAGAATTTTACAACAAGGACAATTCTTCATAAAGCTCTGCAAAGGATTTGTCCTAAAAAAGTAAGCTCTGCCAAAAGCACACTATCAGATGCTGATAAGTAAATTAATAGTGTTTCCACATTATGCTAACTTAAGGGGGCATGTAAAGGATAGATGTATCAAAATTTATGAAAAGGCTTGTAAAGGAAAGTTAATATAAATTTATGAAAATTCCTCAAAATAGACCACCATCACATAAAAAAACAATTCATACGTATATGTTTGTGTGTATTCAAGAAAACATAGGTTTTGAATTGCATGCAATTTTTCTTTTTATGAAAGTTTATATGAAGTATTAAATTAATTGAAAACACAACTACAATAATTAGATAGATATAAAACATGTGATGTAACGAATACATGAAAAAATTATGTGCACCTTTATTCTCCATAGCAATGTTTAACTCGTGACGAAGTAGGTTGAGTTTTTCTCTTCTTTAGCTTGTAGCGGTGGATATCTTATAGAAAAATATCTCGTGTTAAGTAAAGTGAGAAAACCTAGATTGTTTTTATATGTGTATAAGTGTTAACCTAGTGAGTCTGGTTCCCGTTTTGGGCTTATTAGTCTCCAATAGACCTATATTATTGTCAACTCTCGTCTATCCATAAAAGAATATACGCCCATTATGGAATCCAACATACACTATGTGATATGTGTCTTGGACTCTTGTCCGTCAATATTAAGACTTAGCCCATTTGAAAAAAAAAAAGAATAAATTATGTTAAGTTTACATTAATGAAATAATCCCAATTGCAAAAATAAAGGGAAAGAATACATGCACTTGTAATAGCCCTACAATCAGAGAGAAGATGAAATCAAATCAAGTCAAATACAAAAATAAGGATTTTATTTTAGCATTGTTTCTTATTTTTAATTTCAGATTCAATAAATTATTAATAAAAAAATAACAAATGTTTCATAGGAAGTTTTATTAAATGTGACTTGTCTATACTTTTTTCAAATGAATTTTCAATATCTGTAATATTTTTGGTGAATTTCCAACTGACTTTCTATTGATTTTATTAAAAGCATTGGTCAAAAATTTGAATTTTTAAATAATATAATGAATATAGATATTTTATTTCAGTACAAAACTGAAAAATAAAAGAAATATTTGACTTGTATAAAAAAATGTTAATTTCATCTATGAACTGCTTATTGTAGATAGAATCATTAATTTGAATAGATGTATCTCATTTAAAGGATGTAGATATACAAAATTTTCACTCTCTTATAAATTATTCTTTTTTCCTTAATACTTGAGAGTTATTATCGTGATCATCATAAACTTGACTAGACACTTATTGGAAGCTCGTATGATCGGTGAAAACATCAACATGAACCCCATACAAATAGTGCCTCCATATATATAAGGCAAAAACAACTATCGCTAACTCAAGGTCTTGGGTAGGATAATTCTTCTCATGGTTCTTAAGTTGTCTCGAAGCATAGGCAATGACTTTACATTGTTGCATAAGCACACATCCCAACCCAACCCTAGAGGCATCACAATACACCACAAAGCCATATGTACCTTCGGTTAAGGTCAACACTGGAGGGGACGTAAGTCTATCTTTCAACTCTTGGAAAATTTTCTCACCAGCTTCCGACCAAATGAATTTGGCCTTCTTTTGAGTCAAAGCCATCAAAGGAGAAGAAATGGAGGAAAAACCCTCAACAAATCTTCTATAATAATTGGCAAAACCAAAAAGCTTCTAAATCGGAAGGAGATAGATGTCTAGGCCAACTCTTTATCGCATCCGTGTTGATAGGATCTACCTCAATACCCTTGCTTCACACAATATGCCTAAGAAAAGATACATATATTCGCTAAAATTCACATTTACTAAATTTTCCAAAAATTTATTGGTCCTTAAGAATTTGCATCACGATCCTCAATTGATCAATATGCTTTTCCTCACTTTCCGAAAAGATCAAAATATCATCGATAAGCACAATTACGAACATATCAAGGTATAGTCTAAACACCTTATTCATCAAATCCCTAAATACCGCTGGAGAATTAGTCAACCCAAAAAAATTACAAAAAACTCATAATGATCATACCAAGTTTTGAAAGCTGTCTTCGGAATGCCATCGTCTTTCACCCTCAATTGGTGATAACCCGATCAGAGATCGATCTTTGAGAAATAACTAGCCCCTTGGAGTTGGTAAAACAAGTCGTCAATCCTTTGAATAAGATATTTGTTCTTGATAGTCACCTTATTCAACTGTCTATAGTCGATACACATACAAAGGGAACCATCTTTCTTCCTTACAAACAAAACCAAAGCACCCCGCGGACAGATACTCGATCGAATGAAGCCCTTATACAACAAATCCTTTAATTGATCTTTAAACTCCTTAAGTTCCACCGGAGCCATTCTACAAGGAGGAATAGAGATAGGTTGTGTATCTAGGAGAAGGTCAATACCAAAGTCTATTTCCCGCTAAGGAGGAATATCGGGCAAATCATCAGGGATAACTTCTGGGAACTCTTTAACTATGGGGACCGACTCAAGAGTAGGGGTTTCGAAATCTACATCCCTCACCCTAACTAGATGATAAAATCACCCTTTTGAAATCATCTTTCTAGCTTTTAGAAAGGACAAAAAATGACCTCTAGGAATGGAATTTCCCCCCTTCCACTCGAGGATAGGCTCAATTTGAAACTGAAATCTGACCACTCGAGTCCTACAGTCTATTGAAGCATAGCAAGAATGCAACCAATCCATCCCAATAATGACATCAAAGTCTAACATGTCAAGTTCTACCAAGTCTACAAGGGTAACTTTATGGGATAAGGAAACAAGACATTTTCTATAGACCCTCTTAGTCACCACAAAATCACAAACATGAGTAAAGAGAGAAAAAAGGTTCTAACAATATTTCGGGGAGCATACCAAACTTTATGGCCACATAAGGTGTTACAAAGGACAAAGAAGCACCGAGATCAAGCAAGGCATATACATCATGTTGAAAAACTTTTAACATACCGGTCACTATATTTGGAGAGCTATCTTGGTCACCTTGGGTTTGGAGAGCATAGAAGAAGTTTTGCTTTGGAACATTGGAATTTGAACCGCTAGGAGGAGCTTGCTTGCCTTCCTTTCCCTTTGTCGCATACATGGTGCAATCTCTCATTTTGTGTCCACTCTTCCCGCAACTAAAGCATCTATCGGTGCTGTAACACCCCGAAGATTTCTAAGTTAAGACCAAACCATTCTTGAATTGCATATAAGGTCGTACTAAGGGACTCTTAATTTTCTTAGGTGTTAAGGTAAATTCTTTAGTGTGGGAATGATTTTTGATATCAATTAGGGTCACTAGAAACTCCTAGCACAAAGTAGAGTTGAAAGTTTCCTTATCGATTACGTTTTGACATAAGATTTTACTTAGGTCAACTTAAAAAGACCATATCTCTAAGAATATAAAGAACTATGTGATCCATAACCTATTAAATTAAAGTATTTGAATCATCTTTCCAACGCCACCAATTTCTCTTCAATCCATCTTTTGAGTAAAAAAGTTATAACCATTTTAGTGACTGATGTAGTGTAGTTCCGTTTTAGCCGCGGGAAAATTTTAAATAACGTAATTTTGCTCTCCTTATACCACTAGGAAAACCATAAAAATATATTTCTCAACTCCTATAAAGCCCTACACAATTCTATTTCAATCTTTTAATCCTTGATTCTCTTCTCTCTCAAACCCTAAGACAAAACCCTAAGAAAAAAATTAAAGTAGAAGATTCCATTCAAGATTGTTTCAATCTTTTTTTCAAGATTCTTTCCATCTTTTTCAAGATTATTCCATCTTTTTCAAGATTCTTCTTCAAAGTAAGCTATTCTCCAAGAATTCCTTCTTTCCAACTTAAATTCATCCATACAATTATGAATCACTAATGAAAATCATAATTCTTGGCCATAAAAATTTCAAGAAACTAATTCAAGAATCTCAAGAAAGGTTTTCTTGATCTTTTTTCTCATTCAAGCTAGGTCAAGGATCAAGTCTCCAATCTTCCAACATTTGCAAATATTTATATCCAAGGTATGGTAGCTCTTCATAAATGGGAAGACTTCACCCATAGAGCCCCTCCAAAACTAGATTTCAAAGCTTGCAATTTCCCCAAAAGTTAGGGTTTTACTCTAATTCATGGATCACTTTTCAAAAATGATTTCAATGATTTAATTGCTTTATATTATGATCAAATTGATGAATTACTACTGCTATCATGATGAATTACTCAAGAATCCATGAATTCCCCTATTTCCCTAAATTGGATCTCAAAGTATGGGTGAGGATTGATACTAATAGATTGTTATAGAATTATGAATGTGATGAATTGATTACTTGAATTAGGTTATTATACATGTCTAATGTAGTGATTCTAGATGTACTGATGAATCATGATTTATGGTCCTTGAAGGGCAATTTATCATGTTATGTATGTTTATGAAGGTTATGTATATATTTTAGGATTTACTTGTGAATAAAGTGATTATGACTATGATGTAATGGTGGTGTTGTTGAAAGCTATTCTCACATACACGCACATATGAATGAAGGATGAGTCTGAGTTTCTATGATTATGGTAATGATTATGTGTTGATTGAAATGCTATTCTCAATTGAACACTAATGAATGATAAAGACATGTTGTGAAAGGTTTTCTCACAATAGGAGGATTCTTAGGATGAAAGGTTATTCTCACCTATTGAATCTATAAGCTATCCTATGAATGATGTTGGATTGAGTGTTTATACATTCTTTCATAATAATGAACTCAAGTAATGAAATGATAAGTACTCTGTGGGGAATAATGCTTAGCACCGAGTTGATAGTGATGAGATGGAATCCCTCACATGAGTGGAAGCGGGGTTTCTAGAAGCTATCTCTTGATATGGATGCCCTCACATGAGTTGAGGCAGGGTATCTAGTAGAAATCTCCGTATCCCATAACTATGTGCCTACATAGGTCCTTAGCTAATGGATCTTCCACCTAAGCTAAGAATGATTCTCCCTTAGGCATGTAGGGCAACCCTTTTTGGTGTGGGTAACACCAGATTCCATGAGTTTCTCACATGGTCTATGTCGGTTGAGGCGTACCCCCACAATGAATGTTTATGAACTATGGGTTCTCAAGAAGCACTACATTGTGTGAGTGGGGGTACATATGACTTCATTCATGCATTCCACAAGTAGGCTTTAAGAGTAGTTATGGTGTGTTCCTTTTAAGCTATGAAGGTTTATGAGTTTATGCATATCTTAAGGTGAAGTGTTGTTATGAGTTGCTTTCCTTCATTTGAGTTGTTAAAGATAATGTTCATTGTCTATGAATATGTGAGATCAAAGAACTTTAAGTATGATTAGGGTAGCCTAAAAGTGGTACTGAGTGTAGATGGGATTATGGGATCTTTATCTATGCATTGCACTAGTATAACTTAGGGTTGCTAATATGATAGTTCTATTATGATGGGATGATCTTAGTAGTTGACTATGTTCATGAACTATGCCTTATGACAATTGATGTTGCAATATGTTTATGTTTGAGGCTATGCTTATCATTATGTTTTTGTTCTTTATGTTATGATGAACCATACATGAATTCTCTTATGAGCTATGTTTTCCAACTATTTCAAATATGATGTTTAAAATTGGCATATACATGGTTTCAACTAGAATGTCCTTATTAAGCATGTTTTAAAGGTTTTATTACATGGCTATCATACATAGTGCATTGTTGTACTAACCCATATTTTCCTACATTTGTCACAAAGTGTAGGATTTGGTGATATCAACTTCCATCCTCGTGGATAGGTTCATAGTAGATCAAGAAGAGAAGTTATGGCGAGTCCTCTAAGTATTAGAGGGCTTGACCCCCATGTCCTTTACATTTCATTCTTGTTTTATGTTTAGAGCTTTTGTATGGGCTGCATCCCAAAGTTTTAGTTCTAATGGTTATAGATGGTTTGAGACAAAGTGTAGACTTTCCCTCATTCTTATAAAAGACTTAGATTGTAAAAGAAAAAGTTTTAATTTCCAAACCATTTTCTATTATCTTATGTTATGATATGCTATGAGGCTTGTATGAGGATTTTTGGAGTCTTGTACGCCGTGTCACAACTAGGGGCTACTCCTAGGTCGTGGCATCCATGGTATCAGAGCACAAGATTATGGGATAGTTCTAGGGTGTCTCAAACCACATCTAGTAGAGTCTTGTTCATAGTGTGAAATGCACCACATTTATGAATAGGAGGCTATTAGATTTTAGGAAATCTCACTTCTTCATTTCTCTAAGTCGTGCCATAGAGTTTTTTGAAGTAACAGGAAATATTATTGAAAAAATCAATGCATAACTTAACATCTTCAACATCTCCATAAAAGATGATAAAGCACCAAAAAAGGTTTCTACGCTTCAGAAGGAATCGATCTCCGCTTTTCAAGAGAAATCCACTATCCTCCAAAAACTGGCTAGTAGTCGTTTTGATAATATGAAAAACTACCATAATAAACCTTCTTTCCCAGACTTGAAGTATGAGGAAAATGCCTTCCTATCCACTTCCTCTCACAAAAGAAGAAGCATCACTGAATGGAACATTGATGGCCCAGCTGAGCATCAAGTATACAATAAACTCCATGAAATAGGTGTTGCCATTACTGTGTAAAAAATGCGTGGAGGCAGACAGAGATGCTGCTAATATGATTGTTGCAGGATTCACTGGAATGTTCAAACATTGGTAGGATAATTACTGCACTGATGAAATTAAGCAACTCATTATTAATACCACTGCAACAGAGACAGTTGTAAAAATGGAGGGAAACACACAATCCACCTCTAATGTCACGAGGGAAGATGCTTGTGCCACTCTTCTTTACCACATAGCTAAGCACTTTATTGGAGAACCAAAGTTATTCCAAGACAGAAGTCTCCAAATTCTGAATAATCTAAGTTGCCCAAATTTAGACAACTTTATTCATTATAAACATGCCTTTCTCAGCAAGGTTATGATTCGTCCAGATTGTAATTTGGATTTCTGGAAAGAACTCTTCATTAGAGGTTTACCGCCTTTCTTTGCAGATAAAGTAAGGACAAAGATCCAAGATCGCAATAATGGTAATATCTCTTATTGCAATCTCACTTATGGTGATCTGGTAAGCACAATCAATGTTGTACCTCTTGAACCCTGCACATATATTAAACTCAAACATCAGCTCAAAAAAGAGCAATCTTCTTCTAGAAAGGAACTTGGGAGTTTCTGTAGAGATTTTGGTTTTATCACTCCACATGATAAAATCAAGAAAGATAAAAAGGAAAAATCTCATAGGAGGAAATCTCGAAGAAATGATGATACTACTAGATCAAAGAAAAAGAAATCTAGATCCAAGAGGGCCAAAGATGCCAAGAATAATGTTTGCTGGACGTGTTGTAAGATTGGCCATAAATCCAATGTATGTCATTCCAAGACCAAGAAGAAGAAGATCAACCACCTCAATCTAGATGAAGACACCAAGGGTAAACTCCCTACTGATTTAGACAAAAGCCAATTAGGACAAGATTGCACTTGTACCGAAGCATTTTGTACCTGTGACAACACTCCTAATATCCGAGTACTTTCTGATCATTCGAAAGAAGCTCTCTTTGATATTATTCAACATATAAATGTTGATGATGCTAGGAAACGTTTTCTCCTAGAACTCAAAAACCTCATTCTCAATACGGACAAACCCAAACCTCGTCCGATAGTTGAACCATTCAGCATGAAGCAAATCATGAATCACCCCACCCAAACATTGTTTATAAGGCTAGGAAACGTCCAGCAAACATTAATCTTGGCATCTTTGGCCCTCTTGGATCTAGATTTATTTTTCTTTGATCTAGTAGAATCATCTCTTCTTCGAGATTTCTTCTTATGTGATTTTTCCTTTTTATCTTTCTTGATTTTATCAGGTGGAGTGATAAAACCAAAATCTCTACAGAAACTCCCAAGTTCCTTTCTAGAAGAAGATTGCTCTTTTTTGAGCTGATGTTTGAGTTCAATATCTGTGCAGAGTTCAAGAGCTGCAACGTTGATGGTGCTTACCAGATCACCATAAGTGAGATTGCAATAAGGGATATTATCGTTATTGCGATCTCGGATCTTTGTCCTTACTTTATCTGCAAAGAGAGCCGGTAAACCACTAATGAAACGTTCTTTCTAGAAATCCAAATTGCAATCTGGACGAATCATAACCTTGCTGAGAAAGGTATGTTTATAACGAATAAAGTTGTCCAAATTTGGGCAACTTAGATTATTCAGAATTTGGAGACTTCTGTCTTGGAATAACTTTGGTTCTCCAATGAAGTGCTTAACTATGTGGTAAAGTAGAGTGGCACAAGCATCTTCCCTCATGACTTTAGAGGTGGATTGTGTGTTTCCCTCCATTTTTACAGCTGTCTCCATTGCAGTGGCATTAATAATGAGTTGCTTAATTTCATCAGTGCAAAAATAATCCCACCAATGTTTCAACATTCCTGTGAAACCTGCAACAATCATATTAGCAGCATCTCTGTCTGCCGAACCACACATTTTATACGCAGTAATAGCAACACCCATTTCATGGAGTTTACTGTATACTTGATGCTCAACTAGGCCATCAATGTTCCATTCAGTGATGCTTCTTCCTTCGTGAGAGGAAGTGGATAAGAAGGCATTTTCCTCATACTGCAAGTCTGGGAAAGAAGGTTTATTAAGGAATTTTTTCATATTATGAAAATGACTACTTGACAATTTTTGGAGGATAGTGGATTTCTCTTGAAAAGTGGAGACCGGTTCCTTGTGAAGGGTAGAAACCTTTTTTGGTGCTTTATCATCTTTTATGGAGATGTTGAAGTTGTTAAGTTGTGCCTTGATTTTTTCAATAATATTTCTTGTTACTTCAAAAGTATCAGAAAGTTTGGAATTTTTTTTTTTGGAAAATTCAGGGATTTTGAATCCAGGATAGGTTTCAATATTATGGCTGGATGAAGTAGAAGCCGGAGTCGGTCTTCCACTGATGGTAGGTTTAGTATCTTCTATTTGTCTAGATATGACATGAAGAATTTGGTTAGAGTAATTGTTTTCTTCAACTACTCGGTCAATATATATAGGTGTGAGTAAGCTACCTATCTTATCACTTTTTTCTTTGAAAGGACAAGGTTTGATCACCGTACCTGCAATAGGGATGTTAATTTCTTCAAGAGGAGGAGTGATAGATTCAACAACCTTATTAGAAGCAGTGTACCATTTATTAATGATAACTTGTAATGACTTAGCAGAATTTTCAATCCTACCAGTCATTTCATACCATTAGAACAATTCTATTTCACAACGGATTTCTTCTCATATCCATCATCCATAAATCTCTAAAGGATTCTCTTTGCTTAAGAGTATAGGTAGAAACATACCATTTTCTCTTTACCTGATTGTCAGGATGAATCCATTGTTCATGAAGGATGTTCGTATTGGGCTCAAAGGTTTTACTTGTCTTGAGCATTTCGAGCAATGAAGATGGTTTATTGTCTTTTGGAGGTTCCATTTCACTTGCAGTGGGACTTCCAGGGATATCTTGGTAAAATACTTTAGGTACATTACCTGAAATGTCTACTCCTGTGATTTTACCTTTATTGTTGTCTGCAACAGAAATAGTTTCATCATTATCTGCTTCTGCTTCTTCTACATCCTCCAGGGTTTTTTAAGAAGAAGGTGGCCTAGGAACGGTTCTCGTAGGACACAAAGTAGAAGGGGACTAGCATGACCTTCGACACGAAGAAGATCTCGTAACTGAGTTATCAAGAAATTTGAGTTCTATTGACCCATCTGGAAATTGAACGACTCTTTCTATATGAGATCTTTCAGAATAAGACGCAAAAGGTTGAGTTATGTTTTCAAAACGCCAATCATTGCTGGAGAGTATATCTTTCCATTTGAGGAGACGAGGAACTAAGATAGAACTATGTTCATGGTTGGCTTCCATAAGCATTGTCTCACCTTTCATACTCTTATTGCGAGCTTTAGGAGCAACAATAGTTTTCATAAGATGATAGTATACTCGTTAAAGAATAGCTATTTCATGAGTGTTGATTTTACTATTCAAATATTTGGTTTTGACATTAAGGGTTAAGGAATCCATGACATTAGGATCATTGATATCAATAGAAAAGTTAGGATAACAATTAAAGTAAACAGGCCCATCAGCTAGATTACTCTGCGACTTGCACTAAATCAATATGCAAATAATTATAATCAGATTTATATCGATTTATATCATTATCTTTGAGAAGGTGAATAATTTCTAAAGAGTTATTAATTGCACTGGTGGACTCACAAGTCTTAATATTTCGACGAGTAATGTAACTAAAATTACCTAAGTGGTAAATCTTTTTGAAACGTTCTTCTGGAATACTCCAGTCTTGTAAATCATTTTCCAATTTAGCAATCTTAGTAGATTGTAAAGATAAATTTATACTATTCAAAATGTTTTGATTATTTTCCATAAGATTTTGAAATACTGTCTAATGGACTTACAGTAAAAAATTTATTTCAACAAGTAAAATAACAATAAACAGCATGCTAGTAAGTATGTAGGGGATATTAAAATACATATCGAAGATCCAAATAGAGTTTCTAAGGGAGGTTCTCTTGGTTTTACAACAATTTTTATTCCTAGAGTCATCTTAGTTACGGGACCACCATCAACAAGTCTAAACGCCCTCCTGGCTACATCGACCTTACAAATTCGGCTGACTAATGTACTAACCGGATATTAATCGGTTACCTCATACTAATAGGAAAGAACGAATACCTCACACCAAGTATAGAAACGGTATATAGGAACATGCTAAGTATGATAATAAACAGATATATACAAATAACATGTTGAAAATCATTAAAATACTACATTAAAATAATTTTGCCATGCCTTAGACAGTATATATACTTAGTTGCTAATACTAAGTACGTATACTGTCAACATAGCTCTGAAACCCCGGAGGATGCAGAAGAAGCAGAAGCAAATAATGATGAAACTATTTCTGTTGCAGACCACAGTAAAGGTAAAATCACAGGAGTAGACTTTTCAGGTAATGTACCTAAAGTAGTTTACCAAGATATCCCTGGCAGTCCCACTGCAAGTGAAATGGAACCTCCTAAATACAATAAACCATCTTCATTGCTCGGGATGCTCAAGACAAGTAAAACCTTTGAGCCCAATCAGAACATCCTGCATGAATAATGGATTCATCCTGATAATCAGGTCAAGAGAAAATGGTATGTTTACCTATACTCTTAAGCAAAGAGAATCCTTTAGAGATTTATGGATGATGGATATGAGAAGAATCGGTTGTGAAATAGAATTGTTCAAATGGTTTGAAATGACTGGTAGGATTGAAAATTGTGCTGAGTCATTACAGGTTATCATTAATAAATGGTACACTGCTTCTAATAAGGTTGTTGAATCTATCACTCCTCCTCTTGAAGGAATTAACATCCCTATTGCAGGTACGGTGATCAAAGCTTCTCCTTTCAAAGAAAAAAGTGGTAAGATAGATAGCTTACTCACATCTGTAGATATTGATCGAGTAGTTAAACAAAAGAATTACTCTAACCAAATTCTTCATGTCATATCGAGACAAATAGAAGATACTAAACCTACCATCAGTGAAAGACCAACTCCGGCTTCTACTTCATCCAGCCATAATACTGAAACCTATCCTGGATTCAAAATCCCTGAATTTTCAGAAGAAAAATTCCCCAAACTTTCTGATACTTTTGAAATAACAGGAAATATCATTGAAAAAATCAATGCACAACTTAACAACTTCAACATCTCCATAAAAGATAATAAAGCACCAAAAAAGGTTTCTACCCTTCAGAAGGATCCGGTCTCCATTTTTCAGGAGAAATCCACTCTCCTCCAAAAACTGGCTAGTAGTCATTTTCATAATATGAAAAACTACCATAATAAACCTTCTTTCCCAGACTTGCAGTATGAGGAATATTCCTTCTTATCCACTTCCTCTCATGAAGGAAGAAGCATCATTGAATGGAACATTGATGGCCTAGCTGAGCATCAAGTATACAATAAACTCCATGAAATGGGTGTTGCCATTACTGCGTATAAAATGCATGGATCGGCAGACAAAGATGCTGCTAATATGATTGTTGCAGGTTTCACAGGAATGTTGAAACACTGGTGGGATAATTACTGCACTGATGAAATTAAGCAACTCATTATTAATGCCACTACAACAGAGACAGTTGTAAAAATGGAGGGAAACACACAATCCACCTCTAATGTCACGAGGGAAGATGCTTGTGCCACTCTTCTTTACCACATAACTAAGCACTTCATTGGAGAACCAAAGTTATACCAAGACAGGAGTCTCCAAATTCTGAATAATCTAAGTTACCCAAATTTAAACAACTTTATTCATTATAAACATGCCTTTCTCAACAAGGTTATGATTCGTCAAGATTGCAATTTGGATTTTTGGAAATAATGCTTCATTAGCGGTTTACTGCATCTTTTTGCAGATAAAGTAAGAACAAAGATCCAAGATCGCAATAACGGTAATATCCCTTATTGCAATCTCAGTTATGGTGATCTGGTAAGCACTATCAACGTTGTAGCTCTTGAACTCTGCACATATATTAAACTCAAACATCAGCTCAAAAAGAGCAATCTTCTTCTAGAAAGGAACTTGGGAGTTTCTGTAGAGATTTTGGTTTTATCACTCCACCGGATAAAATCAAGAAAGATAAAAAAGGAAAAATCTCAGAGGAAGAAATCTCGAAGAAGAGATGATTCTACTAGATCAAAGAAAAAGAAATTTAGATCCGAGAGGCCCAAAGATGCCAAGATTGATGTTTGCTGGACGTGTGGTAAGACTGGCCATAAATCCAATGGATGTCGTTCCAAGATCAAGAAGAAGAAGATCAACCTTCTCAATATAGATGAAGACACCAATGGTAAACTCCCTGCTGATTTAGACAAAAGCCAATCAGGACAAGATTGCACTTGTACCGAAGCATTTTGTACCTGTGACAATACTCCTAATATCCGAGTACTTTCTGATCATTCGAAAGAAGCTCTCTTTGATATTTTTCAGCATATAAATGTTGATAAGGCTAGGAAACATTTTCTCCTAGAACTCAAAAACCTCATTCTCAATACGGACAAACCCAAACCTCGCCCGATAGTTGAACCATTCAGCATGAAGCAAATCATGAATCGCTCAGATAATCATTCTGAACCTTCCATCTCAGATCTTCTTCATGAGGTCTCTAGTCTCAAAGAAGAAATTAGAAATATCAAATCTCAACTTTGTATCGTTGAGACTGATATCCTCACCAATCAATTTCCTAAAAGAGCTTCTTTCCGAGACCCTGAGTCTGACCAAAATTCCTCTCAAGAAGACGCTGATAATATTGGTATTGATCTCTCCAATATCAATAATGATCACCTAGTTGAACCTTTTGTCACCAATATAGATAATGACACTGCTACTTCTGCAACACCAGGAGTAACGGTAATCTCTCCAATTAGACCTAAGAGTCATCATATACCTGTCAAAATGGTTGTTTGTAAATATTTTGTTATTAACAGAATTGCTATGCTTGACAGTGGTGCAGATAGGAATTGCATTGTAAAAGTTACTGTACCTACAAAATATTTACAAAAAAGTACTTCAAAATTATACTCCGCTACAAGAGAACTTTTGAAAATAAATTATAAACTTTCTAAGGCTCATATTTGATGTAATGGTGGTGTTGTTGAAAGGCTATTCTTACATACACACACATATGAATGAAGAATGAATTGAGTTTCTATGATTATGCTAATGATGATGTGTTGATTGAAAGGCTATTCTCAATTCAACACTAATGAATGATAAAGACATGTTGTGAAAGGTTTTCTTACAATATGGGGATTCTTAGGATGAAAGGTTATTCTGACCTATTGAATCTATAAGCTATCCTATGAATGATGTTGGATTGAGTGTTTATACATTCTTTCATAATAATGAACTCAAGTAATGAAATGATAAGTACTCTGTGGGGAATAATGCTTAGCACCGAGTTGATAGTGATGAGATGGAATCCCTCACATGAGTGGATGAGGGATTTCTAGAAGTAATCTCTTGATATGGATGCCCTCACATGAGTTGAGGTAGGGTATCTAGTAGCAATCTCCGTATCCCATAACTATGTGCCTACATAGGTCCTCAGCTAATAGATCTTCCACCTAAGCTAAGAGTGATTCTCCCTTAGGCATGTAGGGCAACCCTTTTTGGTGTGGGTAACACCAGATTCCATGAGTTTCTCACATGGTCTATGAACTATGGGTTCTCAAGAAGCACTACATTGTGTGAGTGGGGGTACATATGACTTCATTCATGCATTCCACAAGTAGGCTTTGAGAGTAGTTATGGTGTGTTCCTTTTATGCTATGAAGGTTTATGAGTTTATGCATGTCTTAAGGTGAAGTGTTGTTATGAGTTGCTTTCCTTCATTTGAGTTGTTAAAGATAATGTTCATTGTCTATGAATATGTGAGATCAAAGAACTTTAAGTATGATTAGGGTGGCTTAAAAGTGGTACTGAGTGTAGATGGGATTATGGGATCTTTATCTATGCATTGCACTAGTATAACTTAGGGTTGCTAATATGATAGTTCTATTATGATGGGATGATCTTAGTAGTTGACTATGTTCATGAACTATGCCTTATGACAATTGATGTTGCAATATGTTTATGTTTGAGGCTATGCTTATCATTATGTTTTTGTTCTTTATGTTATGATGAACCATACATGAATTCTCATATGAGCTATGTTTTCCAACTATTTCAAAGATGATTCTCAAAATTGGCATATGTATGGTTTCAACTAAAATGTCCTTTTAAGCATGTTTTAAAGGTTTATTGCATGGCTATCATACATAGTGCATTTTTGTACTAACCCATATTTTCCTACATTTTTCACAAAGTGTAGGGTTTGGTGATATCAACTTCCATCCTCGTGGATTGGTTCATAGTATATCTAGAAGAGAAGTTATGGTGACTCCTCAGAGTATTCGAGGGCTTGAACACGATGTCCTTTACATTTCATTCCTTTTTTATGTTTTGAGCTTTTGTATGGGCTGCGTCCCAAAGTTTTAGTTCTTATGGTTATAGATGGTTTGAGACAAATTGTAGACTTCCGCTCATTCTTATAAAAGACTTCGATTGTAAAAGAAAAAGTTTTAATTTCCGCACCATTTTCTATTATCTTATGTTGTGATATGCTATGAGCCTTGTATGAGGCTTTTCGGAGTCTTGTACGCAGTGTCACATCTAGGGGGAACTCCTGGGTCGTGACAGGTGCTGGCTAGGAACTTACCATCATGTTTCTTCCCACATTTAGCACATGTAGACCTAGCCAAAGAAGATCCACTTCCATTACCTCCTTGAGGTTTAGGGTTAGACACCCTATCCTTGTTAAACTTAGGTAGAACATTAGAGGAACCTTGACCGGAAATTTTTTGTATTAGCCTAGGTCGACCTTGTTTGTCAGATCCTGTGTTGGAGAAGTTCTAATCACTGGTTCTAGCCCACTTTACCTCTCTATTCTTTTCCTTGAGTTTTGATTCCTTAATTTGTTGGGTGTACACCATGAGACATGAGTTATCCATATCATGGATGAGCATTGTCGTACGACATTCTTTTTCTACCATGTCGGACACGCCTGTCATGAACTTACTCATCATAGTTCTCGAATCTGCCACCATAGTTTGAGCATGCTTGGATAGTTAGGTGAAATTTAAAGCATACTCCTTCACAGTTATACTTCCTTGACGAAGGTTAATGAACTCTTGCACCTTCGTTTCCCGGAACTCGAGGGGAAAGAACCTATTAAGAAAGGCTAATTTAAACAATTCCCACTCTATGGGACCCGCTTCTACCGGTCTCTCTCCCTTTCATTGATCATACCACTCTTGAGCAACACCTTTCAATTGGTAAGCGGCTAACTCCGCCTTCTCTTTTGGAGTCAACCCCATAATAGAAAGTACCTTATAGACCTCATTGATAAGGCTTTGAGGATCCTCCTCCACTTTGGAGCCATAAAATTCTGGAGGGTTCATCCTGGAAAAGTCTCTCACTCTTGAAGTTGCCGAATTCACATTAGGATTCACGGGAGCTACAACCTATGTATTGGCTTGAGTCGCCAAAGCTTAAGCCAACATTTGAAAAGCCGACCTAACATCCACATTTGTCATAGTATAAGCCAAAGGATCTATCGGAGCTTGAGGAGCTTGAGGATGAGCTCCTTATTCTGAATTCTGCTTCATATTCCTTCTAGTATAAGCCATTCGAGAAGACATATCCTGAAGAGCATAAGGTAAGGATTAGAAGATAGACTTTATAGAGTTAAACACTTAAGAGTAATGAAAGAAGTGGAGTTTCATAATCATCTTGTAGCCTCTCATTCATAAGTGTGGCGCGCTTCACCCTCATGGAAAAGACTCTACTAGACGTGGCTTATGAGACATCCTAGGACCATTCCAAACCTTGTGCTCTGATTACCAAGTTTGTCATGGCCTAGGGGTACCCCCAGATGTAACATGGCTTATAGAACCCCGAAGGACTTCATACAAGCCACTTAGTCCTCATAAAATAAAGCAGTAGAACAATAAAGAGTAAAACAACATTTAAGTCCAAAACAAAATTATAGAAAAATGGAAGTCTAACTCAGGTCTCAACATAGCCATCTATTACAATCGAATGAAAGTAGGCCTAGCCCATACATCATGTTCAAAAAGGAAATAAGAAAGTGAAACTATAATAAGGAAAGTCCATCCTCGAACCATGAGGACTCATCAAGCTTAGAAAGAGATCAAACTCCAAGATCTAGCCACTATAATTGGAACCTTGCCTGTAGGACCCTACATTTCGAAGAATGTAGGCAAGATTATGCGTTAGTACAAAAATGCACTATGTATGATAGCTAAAAAGGACATTTTCATATCATGATATGAAATTTACCAAGTTTAAACATCATAATAGAAATAGTTGGAAAACAAAGGTCATACAATCATGGTCAATGCAAGCTAAATCATTTTTAAGTCTTTAAAGACATATGAAATACTTCTTTAAGTAACCTTAGTTTATTAATCAACTTGTTGTGGGAGAAATAGCCTTGACTGACATAGAGACCATGTGTGCTAAAACATGACTACGCGGTGTCTCCCACACTGAGAAGGATTATTCTACTTGCCTAAGGTAGAACCATGAACTTCTAGCTTAATTAGATCCACTAGCTAATCAACCTATGGGGAACATAGTTATAGGATAAGGACATTGTTACTAGAAACCCGACCTCTACTAACGGGAGAGCTTCCATCTCATGAGACTTCTTGTAAAAATCCGGGCTCTACTAACGGGAGAGCTTCCATCCCAATGTCAATATCCACTCGGTGCTAAGCATAATTCCCACATAATAGTAATTTCTTATTTATTCTCATTATCCATGGAAAGGCATGTCATTTTGCCAGTCCAAACTAATTATTAGGATAACTCTTATTCATTGATTTAATTAGGTGAGAATAACCTTTCAACCTAAGAATCCTCTCTATGTGAGAAAACCTTTCACTTCACGGTTGTAAGTGTTTTATGAGAATATCCTTTCAACAACACAACAACATTGGCACTTTACTCTCAAAGCACCCTTATAGCATTTACATAGGTTTCATAGGATCATGCATAAACTCATACTTTTCCCTTTCAAGGTTCAAAGCTACTTTAAATCACCAAATCTAGAATTCTAGAATTAGATAGTGATTTTATCATAATTTCATGTAATTCTATTACTTCTTGCTTTAGATCATAAAACTCATCCTTCACAATCAACAACCCAACTCTATGAAATCTCAATTTGGAAAATATGGGGGTTTGCATGAATTCAAAAGGGAAACATAATAAAAGCAATGTAAATCATCAACTCATGCATACTTAAACATAACTCAATCATTGAGATCAGTATTCGAAAGAACCCATGATATTTGAGGAAAACCCTAGCTAATTGGGGAATTTACCATTTGGAATAGAGGAATTTGGGGACTCCATGGGTAGAAGGAATCCACGGATGAAAGCTACCATACCTCAAGTCCAATTGCCTATCTTCAATGGAGAATTTGGATCCTTAGCTGCAAACCCTAGTCGAATATTCTTCTTCTTCTTCAAGTTCTAGAGAGAATATTTAAGAGGAGTTGGGTTTCTTTTAGGATATTGGATGAATGAATTAAATGGGGTGAATATGGGTTAAATGACTTATATAGGGGTTCTAAATATAGGCAAAATGACATAGTATAGAAACTAATGAATTAGGAAAAGACCTAACTGCCCCTAAAAATAATTGAAATATTAGCATCCACGATACCCAGTCGATGGATCCTGGTCTGACCCTCGGCTCGTTCTAGGTGACTGTCGCTCATCATTAGAAAGGTGATCTTGGGGGTCTCAAACCACGGACCCAGACAACGGACCATGGTCTGACCTACGGTCTATGGGTTGCGTCGTGATCCTGGACCCTCAGACCCTACCCAGGCAGGCCAACCACGGACCACACCTATAGTCCGTGGTCCACTCCATGGGCCGTGGGTGGTCGGCGTGGTTTGGCACCTGCAACTTTCTTCCACAACAAGATGATTAATGAACTAATGTTACTTAAAGAAGTATTTCATATGTGTTCAAAGGCTCAAATATGATTTAGCTTGCATTGACTATGATGTTATGACCTATGTTTTCCAACTACTTCTATTATGATGTTTAAACTTGGTAAATTGCATATCATAAAATGAAATGTCCCTTTTATCACATTTTAAATGTTTTTATGCATAGCGATCATACTTAGTGCATTTTTGTACTAATACATACTGTTGCCTACATTCTCTCAAATGTAGGGTCCATAGGGCAGGATTTCCATTCTAGTGGCTAGAGCTTGGGCTTTGATTTCTTTCTGAGCTTGGTATGTCCTCATGGTTTAAGGACGGACTTTTCATATTGTAGTTTCACTTTCGTATTTCCTTTTGAACTTGATGTATGGGCTAAGACCACGATCCTTTCGATTGTAAGAGATGTCTATGTTGAGACATGAGTTAGACTTCTGCTTTTCGATAAAGTTGTTTTGGACTTAAATGTTGTTTTACTCTTTATTGTTCTACTACATTATGTTATGATATGCTAAGTGGCTTGTATAGAGTCCTTCGGGATTCTATATTCCATGTTACATCTAGGGGGTACCCCTGGGTCGTGACAAATTCTATATCCTATTATCATATTTGTAGATTCTTGAGCTTCGTGGGGGTATTTTGGATGTTTTGGGTGTAGGTAGCCCCTTCTTTTAATTGTCTGCTATTATGGTTTAGTTATGGTGTTAAACTACTGGTGGCAATTAGTGGTTTTGTGTGATTCTTAGTAGAGTCGCATACGATGGTTGTTGGATTTAACTGTGTGAAATACTCCTATCTATGTTGCCTCGGCAGCTTATCACTCCTATTAGATGTTGTTTGAATGCCTTCAATGAAATTAGTTACTGATTGTTGTTGTTATTTGCCTGGCTTTGTGGTTGGACTTTGCGGGTAACTAGTGTTGCGATATCGTCTTATTGATTAGTAATGGCTTGTTCTTTCAGCCTCGCTACTTTCCCCATTATTGCAGTACTTTCGTTGGGAAAGCTTCATAGAGACACTTTTGGGCTTTGTCTCATGGCATGATGCTAATGGCCTATGCATTTTATTGCCGTTGTATTACAATTATCTGACATGTAGCCTTGCCATATTAAGTTGGTTATGACCTTATACGATAATGTCTATCGGCAATAGTCTACTCCTTGTCTAGTGGCTTGAAAAAGCATGTTATGATTGTGTTTGATAAATTATAATAACTTGTTACTGTTGTGATGTCTTATCATCTTGTTTCCAACTTTGATCTTTTTTTGGCCTAAGCAAACACTAGCAGTGCATGGTCCTTCAGTACAAAAAAGTATTGTTATACCGAGCCTACGGGCCGGGTAGACCGAGCCTATGGGCCGGGTAGACCGAGCCTATGGGTCACGTAGATTGATTCTACAGGCAAGGTAGACCAAGCCTACGGGCCAGGCACACCGAGCCTACAGGCCGAGTAGGCTATACCTACAAGGAAACAAATATGTATTGTATCATATGTTCTAAGATTGGCGTTGGTTCATGGCACATCTACATTCTGAAAGTTCAGATCATGTTATTATTGGGATCCAGGTAGGGCTAAGATGGGTAATTTAGTTATGGTTTGTGTTCTTTAGGACTTATAGTGTTTGTGTATTTTTTATACCTGTCGGTCTTATGGTGGCCTTGTCTGCTATTGCTTGTTATGTTTTTCTATTATCTTACTCTTGTAACACTCCGAAAAATGCTAGGTTAAACTAGGGCCTAAGCATGTGAGTTCATGTTGAAGTTCTAGGAGTTTAGTGAGTCAACGTCATGATATGAGTTGTAAAATAACTTCCCTAGCTTAATACTAAAGTCCTAGAGCCTATACGTCAAGGCATGGCTCCCACAAGGACCCTTCAAGGGTCCTTGATGAGATCCAAGAGACTGTTCTAAAAGAAACCAAAAGCAGCAGCCATCCACAGAGGGAGGACCATGAGGCGTGGACTGACTCACGCCCCGTAGATAAGAGTCGTGAGTCCAGCCTTTGCATCCTCCAAGGTCCCCCAAGACCCCATGTTCCAGCCCTATTCCACGAACGTGTAGTACGGTCCATGGACCAGCTCACGCTCCGTGGAAAGGTCTCGTGAGTTGAGACTTAGTCTCCTCACCAAGACCTTGAATGACCCCTCTCAGAACCAAACCACGGACAGCCAGGACGGTCCGTAGACCCATCTATGCTTCATGGTTTGAGGTTCGTGGATCGTGCCTGGGCGAGCTATCTTGGTTCAACCTTATTGGTGGTGTTTTCGTAAATTACTAATTCATTTGTTTAAGGGTAGGGACGGTTATATTTAGTTGTTTTAAGTATATTAAAGTATTTTTAAGTATTAAACAAGTCTTTTAACTCTCATAACTCCAAAATATTTTCCAAATTCTCTCTTCTCTCTTCTCTCTTCTCTCTGTAAGAAGTTCCTCCATTGAAGAACAAAGAAGGAGGTCAAGATTACGGTTCAATCTTCAAGATTTTCACTCAAATTTCATGGGAAAACATCAATTAAGGTATGGGAACCTTGATTTATGGAACACTTTCCTCCATGAAGCCCTTCTACTCTAATTTTCGAAAAAAATGGGTTTAAGATTCAGAACTAGTGTTTTCATTCTACCCATGGGTTCTTCCTCAAAACGTTTTCATTATGTTGTTTGATGTATATTACAGATGATTTGACGTTTTAATAGTGATTTTCTAGTAAAACTCCCCATGAACCCATGAACTACACCATGTCCCCAATTTCATAAATTTCAATGAAGGTATTGATGCAAGATGATTACTACTATGAATTGTGGTGATGTTAATTTGATTATGAAACCTTGTATTATTCATGTTGATAATAGTATATCCTAAAGGTAATTGTGAGGCTTGGTTCATGACCTTGAAAGGGGTAAATTGTGAAGGATTGGTTATGATTGTTGATAGTTATTGATGAACTTATGAACTCATTTGAAAGGTCAGAATCCTATGACTATTGTGTAAATTGAGGTGTTGTTGGAAGACTAATTTCCCCTACCCTTACATATGTTTATGTATAATTTGTCTAGGTTGATGTTGATGGTGTTGTGTTGATTGAAAGGCTAATTCGCATTAAAACACTATGAATAATAAGGTGAAAGTTACTCACCTAATAATGATGATTTTAAGGTGAAAGGTAGTTCTCACTTAAATGAATCTATGAGCTATTTAGTGAATTGTATTAAACGAAAGGTAAAGAATGCCTTCACACATGTAAATACAATCCAATGCTAGTTATGCATAAATGGGAAATAATGCTTAGTACCGAATGGATATGGACAATGAGGAAAAAGGCCCCTCCGCTAATGCAATAGGTTGGGTCATCTATAGAAAACTCATGAGATGGAAGCTCCTCCGCTAATGCAATAGGTTGAGTTTCTAGTAGCAATCTCCCTATCCCATAAGTATGTGCCAAACATAGGACTTAGCTAGTGGATCCACTTAGAAGCTAAATATGATTAATTCTACCTTGGCAAGTAGAATGCCTTCCTTCGTTGTGGGGTTGTAGGATACCAGATTCCATGTAGCTCATATGGTCTATGTCAGTTATGGCTAATTTTCCGTAATAATAATAATAATAAGATGACTAATATGATAGGAACTATACTATGACTTCTTAATGGATTTAGTTAGTAGGAGTGGGGGTATGTGACTTCACTTTTACGTTGCACAAGTAGACTTATTAGGAGGTTCTGGAATAGTTTCCTTATGGTATGCTGAAATATGAATTTATGTTTGTATAACTAATGGAAGGTGTTATAGATGACTTTCCTTATGTCAGTTTATGTTCATGTATTTTCCTCATATATGACTATGGATTATGGTAAGCTTGGAAATGATGTTAATGAATATGTGTCTTCAAAAGGATGCTTAGTAGAGTTGGTATTATGGGATACCAACCATACATTGCACAAGTGTTCTTAGATGTTGCTAAGGTATTGGTATTACTATGTTATGAGCGTACTGTGACTATTGCTTGTCTTCTGTGTGTAAATTGCATATTGGTTTTCCGAACTTGATAAATGCATACTTTCCAAATTTAATAGTGTCTTGTTCATGGGTGTTAAGCGCGCCACACTTATGAGTGAGAGTCTATAGGATGCTTAGGAATTTTCCTTTCTTTTGTCACTCTCTATTTGTACTTGAAATTTCTAGCCCTATGACCTCCTTTCTAATCCATTTCTTGCGATTATAGGAAATTAATACAAGAAGAGGTAATGCAAGGAGAGGGAAAGAGGAGAATATCAATGAGGGGAATCCTCCCTAAGCGCCTTTGAATCCTCAAGTGCCTGATGAAGCGGGAGCTATGATTAGTGTGGAGATAAGGATGGCTCTCCAGACTTTGACTCAGGCTTTGACGGCCCAAGTCACTAGGGAAGCAAGAGTTCAACCGAATCCGAATGCTAGAGCAATCACTTCCAGGATTAGGGATTTCACCAGAATGAATCCCCCTACCTTCTATGGCTCCGAAGTAGATGAAGATCCACAAGGCTTTCTAGATGAAGTGTTAAAGGTGGTTGATGCTATGGGAGTGACTAATCGTGAGAAGGAGAAATCGGTCGCCTACTAGTTGAAGGACGTAGCTCAAGTTTGGTATGAACAGTGGAAGGGGGAGAGAACTGTGAGGGAGGGTCTGATTGATTGGGAAGCTTTCAAGTCGGCCTTCCTTGATAGGTTTTTCCTGTTAGAACTAAGGGAGAGAAAGATGCAGGAATTCATCAATCTTCGCCAAGGAGGGATTAGTGTGAAAGAATATGGCCCGAAGTTCACCCAGCTCTCTAAGTATTCTTCAACCTTAGTGGCGGACTTAAGGGCCAAGATGAATAAATATGTTATGGGGATATCTGCCTTGGTGGTAAACAAGTGTCGTTCGGCAATGCTCATTCCTAGCATGAACATTTCACGCTTTATGGTTCATGCCGAACAAATTGAGGAAAAAAAGCTCAGGCAGGCTGGTAGAGAAGTAAAGAGGACAAGAGTAGATGATAGCAATTCGTCTAAGGGCAGATTTGAGGTTCAAGGCAAACCAAAGTTTCAGAAGAGGTTTTATAATTAGGGTACCACTAACACTTCTAATGTCAACAAATAAAGGGCGCCCACTCATAAGCCACGGGGTGGTAGCGGAGGTGGTTCTTATGTATAGAGGCCTACATGTAAAAAATGTGGTAAGAAGCACGAAGGTAAATGTCTTGTCGGTATAGGTGTGTGCTATGGATGCGGAAAGGGTGGACACCAATTGAAAGACTGCCCAACCCATTCGGCTAAGGGAATATAGGATAATCAAGCCCCTCCAAGTGGTTCTAATTAAGATGCTCCGAAGAAGAGTCGCTTCTATGCCCTCCAGTCCCGCAGTGGTCAAGAGGGATCTGCGAATGTTGTCACCGGTATGTTACAAGTATTTTCCATTGATATTTATGCATTGTTATACCCTGGTGCTACTTTAACTCTTGTTACACCTTTGGTAGCCATGAAATTTGATGTACTCTCCGAAACTCTTATAAAACCCTTTTCAATGTCCACCGCAGTTGGTGACTCAGTTGTTGCAAGAAGAGTCTATAGAAATTGTCCTATTTCTTTACCTCATAAAGTCACTTGTGTCGATTTGGTAGAGTTAGATATGTTGGAGTCTGATGTCATCTTGGGGGTGGATTGGTTGCATGCCTGTTTAGCCTCTAATGATTGTAGAACTCAGGTAGTGAGATTTCAGTTTCCTGATGAGCTTATTTTTGAATGGAAGGGGGGAAATTTAATTCCTAGAGGTAGATTCATTTCATGTCTAAAGGCTTGTAAAATGATTTCTAAGGGTTGTATCTACCATATAGTAGGGGTTAAGGACATTGAGTCCGAGACTCCTCCTTTAGAGTCAGTTCCCATAGTGGGGAGTTTCCTGATGTTTCTCCTTATGACTTGCCCAGTATTCCTCCAGAGCGGGAAATAGACTTCGGCATTGATATTATACCAGGTAAAAAACCCATATCTATTCCTCCTTACCGGATGGCCTGGGCTGAATTGAAAGAGTTAAAACGGCAATTCAAGGATTTGTTGGATAAGGGTTTTATTCAACCAAGCATATCTCCATGGGGTGCACCAGTATTATTTGTGAAAAAAAAGGATGGGTCCCATAGGATGTGCATTGATTATCGCCAGCTGAACAAGGTCACTATTAAGAATAAATACCCGATCCCCAAAATTGATGATTTATTTGACCAACTCCGAAGGGGGGATTTTTTTTTTTGAAGATTGACTTACGTTCGGGCTATCACCAACTAAGGGTGAGAGATGCTGATATTCCTAAAACAGCCTTTCGAACTAGGTATGATCACTTTGAATTCTTACTGATGTCTTTTGGTCTAACCAATGCCCCGATGACTTTTATGGATCTTATGAATGGGGTGTTTAGACAATACCTTGATTCATTTGTGATCATTTTTATTGACGATATTTTGATCTATTCTAAGAGTGAGGGTGAGCACATAGAGCATTTGAGGATAGTTTTGCAAGTCTTTAAAGACCAGCAATTATATGCCAAGTTTAGCAAGTGCAAGTTTTGGCTAATGCCGGTTGCATTCCTCGGTCATATAGTGTCAAGCCTGGGTATAGAGGTTGATCCTAAGAAGGCTGATGCAGTTAAGAATTGGCCTAGACCTCCGAGTCCCAGTGATATACGAAGCTTTTTGGGCTTGGCCGGGTATTATAGAAGATTTGTTGAAGGTTTCTTATCTAATGCTTCTCCGTTAACAACCTTGACTCAAAAGAAATCCAAATTTGAGTGGTCAGAGGCTTGTGAGAAGAGTTTCCAGGAGAAAGGATAGACTCACCACCGCTCCGATGTTGACCTTACCAGAGGGTACTGATGGCTTTGTGGTTTATTGCGACACTTCCTGAGTGGGTTTGGGATGTGTACTTATGCAACATGGCAAGGTGATTGCCTATGCTTCGATGAAACTCAAAGGACATGAAAAGAATTATTCAACCCATGATCTAGAATTGGCGGCGGTAGTTTTTGCCTTGAAAATTTAGAGGCACTACTTATATGGGGTCCATGTATCAATGTGTTCACTGACCAGAAGAGTCTCCAATATGTGTTTAGTCAGAGAGTCTAAAATCTACGACAGAGAAGGTGGTTGGAACTTTTAAAAGATTATGATATGAATGCCCTTTACCACCCCGTAAAGCTAATGTAGTTGCCGATGCCTTAAGTCGAATGACTATGGGTAGTGTGGCTCATGTGGAAGATGAAAAGAAAGAGCTAGTTCGCGATCTGCATAGGTTGTCCCGTTTAGGTGTCCACCTTGTAGAATCCTCGAAGGATGGATTAATGGTTCACCATAGTTTCGGATCATTTGTTGTGGTTGATTTGAAGTCTAAGCAACATATTGATCATATTTTGATGGATTTAAATGAATCGGTTCTCAACAACTCCGTTGAGGATTTCTCCCAAGGGGGAGATGGAGTGCTTAGGTACCAAGGTAGATTATGTGTTCCGAATGTTGATGGCTTGAGAGATCATATTTTAGAAGAGTCCCATGGTTAGCGATATTCTATTCATCCAAGAGCCACCAAGATGTACCGCAATCTGCGGGAGGTCTATTGGTGGAATGGCATGAAAAAGGATATAGCGGGCTATGTGTCTTAATGTCCAAACTGTCATCAAGTCAAAGTCAAACACCAAAAACCAGGAGGTTTGTTAGAGGGTATAGATCTTCCACTTGGAAGTGGGAAGAGGTGAATATGGATTCCGTTGTGGGGTTGCCTCGTACTCGAAGGCGACATGACTCTATTTGGGTCATTATTGATCGGATGACGAAATCAGCCCATTTTCTTCTTGTCAAGATTTCCTTCTCGGTAGAACACTATCCTAAGTTATACCTTGAGGAAATAGTGAAGTTACATGGGGTTCCGTTGTCCATCATATAAGATCGGGGTACTTACTTTACCTCACATTTTTGGAAGGCATTTCAAAGAGGGCTTGGTACCAATGTAAAACTCAGTACCCCTTTCCACCCTCAGATGGATGGTCAAGTGAAACGGACCATTCAAGCCTTATAGGAAATGATGAGGGTGTGTGTGATTGATTTCAAGGGGAATTGGGACGATCATCTTTCATTGAATTAATTTTCCTAAATAATAGTTACACTCAAGCATTGCCATGGCTCCGTTTGAAGCACTTTATGGTAGGAGATGTAGATCTCTGGTGGGATGGTTTGAAGTAGGTGAGTTTGCTCTAATTGGTCCCGATCTAGTTTATGTCGCCATTGAAAAAGTTGATTCATTAAAGAGAGGTTGAAGATGGCTCAGAGTCGGCAAAAGTCCTATGCCGACAATAGAAGAAGGAATCTCGAATTTGAGATTGGTGATTGGGTTTAATTAAGAATTTCACCTATGAAGGGTGTGATGAGGTTTGGCAAGAAGGGGAAACTAAGACCCCGATTTGTGGGGCCATACCAAATCTGGACTCATGTGGGAAAGGTTGCATATGATTTAGACTTACCTAGTGAGTTGGCTCTAGTTCACCCAGTATTCCATGTCTCCATGCTCAAAAAGTGCATTGGTGATCCGGTATCCATCTTTCACTTAGATGGTTTAGGAGTTGATGGGAACCTTTCCTATGAAGAAGTTCCGGTTGAGATTTTAGACCGGCAAGTTAAGAGGTTAAGGAACAAAGAGGTAGCTTCTGTTAAAGTCTTATGGAGGAATCATTTAGTTGAGAGTACTACTTGGGAGGCCGAGGCAAAAATGAAGTCCCGCTATCCTCATATTTTTCCTTCTACTCCTACCCCTACTTGAGGTAATTAGTTCTTGAGTTGGTGTTTTGGAATAATTGTGCTATGAGTTTTCTTATGATTTTCTTATGTGTGCATGTTCTTGTGAGAATTCATGTTTAGAATGTATTGAGTTTTCATGATCTATGTATTCCTCATGTTGGGCAGCACTTTAGTATAATAGCTCTTTATTGATTGATTATATTGAGCTTGTTGCATGGAGAATGTTGTTCCTCCTAAGATGATTCTAATGATTATGTTGTGTGCATGGTGGGTTGTAGATGTAGCTCCTACCTCCTTGAGATTACATTAATTTTATCTTGAGGTGGAGTGATATTTCTCTTATGTTTTGTGCATTGTTAATGTGGCATGTTGTTGGGCTGCTAGTCTTGAGTCGTAAACCCTATTATTGTGTGTTACAGTGTCATTCGAGGACGAATGTTCCTAAGGGGGAGATAATGTAATACTTCGGAAAATGCTAGGTTAAACTAGGGCCTAAGCATGTGAGTTAATGTTGAAGTTCTAGGAGTTCAGTGAGTCAACGTCATGATATAAGTCGTAAAATAACTTCCCTAGCTTGATACTAAAGTCCTAGAGCCTATACGTCAAGGAATGGCTCTCACAAGGAACCTCCAAGGGTCCTTGATGAGAGCCAAGAAACTGGTCTAAAAGCAACAACCATCCACAGAGGGAGGACCACGATGTGTGAACTCACTCACGCCCCGTAGATGGGAGTCGTGAGTCCAGCCTTTGCCTCCTCCAAGGTCCCCCAAGACCCCGTGTTCCAGCCCCATTCCACATACATGCAGTACGGTTCGTGGACCAGCTCACGCTCCGTGGAAAGGTCTCATGATTTAAGACATAGTCTCCTCACCAAGACCTCGAATGACCCCTCTCTGAACCAAACCACAGACAGCCAGGACGGTCCATGGACCCATGCAGGCTCCGTAGTTTGAGGTTCGTGGATCATTCCTGGGCGAGCTATCTTGGTTCTGCCTTATTGGGGGTGTTTTGGTAAATTACTAATTCATTTGTTTAAGGGTAGGGACAGTTATATTTAGTTGTTTTAAGTATATTATAGTATTTTTAAGTGTTAAACAAGTCTTTTAACTCTCATAACTCCAAAATATTTTCCAAATTCTCACTTCTCTCTCTAAGAAGTTCCTCCATTGAAGAACAAAGAAGAAGGTCAAGATTAGGGTTCAAGCTTCAAGATTTTCACTCAAATTAAGTGGGAAAATATCAATCAAGGTATGGGAACCTTTATTTATGGAACACTTTCCTCCATGAAGCCCTTCTACTCTAATTTTCGAAAATAATGGGTTTAAGATTCAAAACTAGGGTTTTCATTCTACCCATGGGTTCTTCCTAAAAAAAATTTCATTATGTTGTTTGATGTATATTATGGATGATTTGATGTTTTAATGGTAATTTTATAGTAAAACTTCCCATGAACCCGTGAACTACCCCATGACCCCAATTTCATGAATTTCAATGAAGGTCATGTAAGATGATTACTACTATGAATTGTGGTGATGTTAATTTGATTATGAAACCTTGTATTATTCATGTTGATAATAGTATATCCTAAAGGTAATTGTGAGGCTTGGTTCATGACCTTGAAAGGGATAAATTGTGAAGAATTGGTTATGATCGTTGATAGTTATTGATGAACTTATGAACTCATTTGAAAGGTCAGAATCCTATGACTATTGTGTGAATTAAGGTGTTGTTGGAAGCCTAATTTCCACTACCTTACATATGTTTATGTATAATTTGTCTAGGTAGATGTTGATGGTGTTGTGTTGATTGAAAGGCTAATTCTCATTAAAACACTATGAATAATGAGGTGAAAGTTACTCACCTAATAATGATGATTCTAAGGTGAAAGGTAGTTCTCACATAAATGAATCTATGAGCTATTTAGTGAATTGTATTGAACGAAGGGTAAAGTATGCCTTCACACATCTAAATACAATCCAATGCTAGTTATATATAAATTAGAAATAATGCTTAGTACCGAGTGGATATGGACAATGAGGAAAAAGGCCCCTCCGCTATTGCAATAGGATGGGTCATCGATAGAAAACTCATGAGATGGAAGCTCATCAGCAAATGCAATAGGTTGGGTTTCTAATAGCAATCTCGCTATCCCATAAGTATGTGCCAAACATAGGACTTAGCTAGTGGATCCACTTAAAATCTAAGTATGATTAATTCTACCTTCGGCAAGTAGAATGGCTTTATATGACACCGGATTCCATGTAGCTCACATGGTCTATGTCGGTTATGGCTAATTTCCCCTAATAATAATAATAAGATGACTAATATTATAGGAACTATACTATGACTTCTTAATGGGTTTACTTAGTAGGAGTGGGGGTATGGGATTTCACTTTTACATTGCACAAGTAGACTTATTAGGAGCTTATGGAATGGTTTCCTTATGGTATGCTGAATTATGAATTTATGTGTG
This sequence comes from Solanum acaule, assembly GCA_036250505.1. Lineage (NCBI taxonomy): Eukaryota > Viridiplantae > Streptophyta > Magnoliopsida > Solanales > Solanaceae > Solanum > Solanum acaule. The sequence continues at coordinate 21,350 of JAJOOR010010425.1, read as the reverse complement.
TATAAGCAATGGAAGGTGTTATAAATGACTTTCCTTATGTTAGTTTATGTTCATGTATTTTCCTCATTTGTCATTATGGATTATGATAAGCTTGGAAATGATGTTAATGAATATGTGGCTTCAGAGGGATGCTTAGTAGGGTTGGCATTATGTGGTATTATGGGATGCCAACCATACATTGCACATGCGTTCTTAGAGGTTGCTAAGGTATTGGTATTACTATGTTATGATCATATTGTGACTATAGCTTGTTTACTGTGTTGAAATGCATATTGGCTTTCCAAACTTGATATATGCATACTTTCAAGAAAAATGTCCTATTTAGCATATTTAAATGTTTTTATGCATGTTTCCATACTTAGTACATATTTGTGCTAACCCTTTCATTTCTTCATACTATGAGTGTAGGCCCCATACGTTGACTCATTTCTTCCTTCTTCAAAGTAAAGCTTGGGTTGACTATTCCCTAAGTTTTGGTAGTCCTCCAGTTCAAGGACCAGATGCTTATTTCAGTTTTAGTTTATTAGTACTTTCTTATGTTAAGACTTTCATTGATGTAAAGGGTTAAGTCCCTAATTTCGTACTCCTATGTTAGATGGTTTTGATGAGACAAGTCTAGTATTTCCACAACTATTTATTTATGGATTTTGAAGTTTGACCTCTATTAGAAAAGTTTTAATTTTCCGCATTATTTCTTATGACATTATGTGTATGATTATGCTAAGGGCTTGTATGCCACCACTTCGGGGTCAACTACGCCATGTTACGTCTAGGGGTAACCCCGGGTCGTGACAAACTTGTTATCAGAGCATAAGGTTTTGGGAGTAATATTTAGGATTGACATCTCATGAAACCATGTCTGATAATGTCGTGTTCATGGGTGGGAAGCGTGCCACACTTATGAGTGAGAGACTATAGGATGCTTAGGAATTTTCCCTTCTTTTATCACTCTCTATTTGTGCTTGAAAATTCTACCCCTATGACCTCCTTTCTAATCCTTTTCATGCAATTATAGGAAATGAATACAAGAAGAGGTAATGTAAGGAGAGGGCAAGAAATGAGGGGAATCCTCCCCAAGCTCCTTTGAGTCATCAAGTGCCTGATGAGGCGGGAGCTATGACTAATAAGGAGATAAGGACGACTCTCCAGACTATGACTTAGGCTTTGAGGGCCCAAGTCACCAGGGATGCAAGGGTTCAACCAAATCCGAATTCTAGCACAACCGTTTCCACGATTAGGGATTTCACCTGAATGAATCCCCATACCTTCTATGGCTACAAAGTGGATGAAGATCCACAAGGCTTTGTAGACGAAGTGTTAAATGTGGTTGATGCTGTGGGAGTGACTAATCGTGAGAAGGTGGAATTAGCCGCCTACCACTTGAAAGACGTATCTCAGGTTTGGTATGAACAGTGGAAGGGGGAGAGAACTGTAAGGGAGGGTCTGATTGATTGGGAAGCTTTCAAGTAGGCCTTCCTTGATAGGTTTTTCCCGTTAGAATTAAGGAAGAGAAAGATGCAGGAATTCATCAATCTTCACCAAGGAGGGATGAGTGTGAAAGAATATTGCCTGAAGTTCACCCAGCTCTCTAAGCATGCTCTAACCTTAGTGGCAGACTCAAGGGCCAAGATGAATAAATATGCTATGGGGATATATGCCTTGGTGGTAAACTAGTGCCGTTCGGCAATGCTCATTCCTAGCATGAACATTTCACGCTTTATGGTTCATGCCGAACAAATTGAGGAAGAAAAGCACTGGCAGGCTAGTAGAGAAGTGAAGAGGACAAGAGTAGATGATAGCAATTCGTCTAAGGGCAGTTTTGAGGTTCAAGGCAAACCAAAGTTTAAGAAGAGGTTTTATAATCAAGGTACTACTAACACTTCTAATGTCAACAAAGAAAGGGCGCCAACTCATAAGCCACGGGGTGGTAGTGGAGGTGGTTCTTATGTAGATAGGCCTAAATGTGCAAAATGTGGTAAGAAGCACGAAGGTAAATGTCTTGTCGGTATGGGTGTGTGCTATGGATGCGGAAAGGGTGGACACCAATTGAAAGACTGCACAACTCGTTCGGCTAAGGGAAGAGAGGGTAAGCAAACCCCTCCAAGTGGTTCCAATTCGGATGCTCCGAAGAAGAGTCACTTTTATGCTCTCTAGTCCCACAGTGATCAAGAGGGATCCCCGGATGTTGTCACCGGTATGTTGCAAGTATTTTCCATTGCTGTTTATGCATTGTTAGATCTTGGTGCTACTTTATCTTTTGTTACACCTTTGGTAGCCATGAAATTTGATGTACTCCCCGAAACTCTTATAGAACCCTTTTCAGTGTCCACCCTAGTTGGTGACTCAGTTGTTGCAAGAAGAGTATATAGAAATTTTCCTATTTCTTCACCTTAAAAAGTCACTTGTCTCGATTTGGTAGAGTTATATATGTTGGACTTTGATGTCATCTTGGGGTCTCTAACTCCAAATACCTCAAACTCAAGGATTTTCATCAGTTATTGAGACAAAATATACATTTGAGGACACTAAATTTATCAAAATAAAGCCCTAGAACAGTCAAAATTGTGGACTCATCAACACCTCCAACTTAAACTTTTGCTTGTTAACAAGTAAACTCAAGTTCAACAGTTCACAAAGGATGTCTCAAACAGTGCTACACAAGACTCAATCCTGACTGCACACAGAAAGACTTAACTTACTCATGCAAGGATCAATTGTGTACTCAAAGATTTAAGTTGTGACTCACCTTTACCAAAGAATCTCAAGTTCACTATACTTGCTTCAAATGCAAGTTCTAGCTCAACAAATGTATTCAAATGCCCTTACAGAAAGAATGATTCCATATTTACTCAATTGTTCAATCATTTAAAGTTCCAGAATCAAGATCCACACTCACACTCAAGGCTTTTAATGGGGCTAAGTGTAATGATATGGTCATTTAGGCTTATAGGCTGAAATCGTCATGAATTGTGGTGTGAACAATACCTTATTTCCTTTTCTTTACCATTTTCATTCAAGCTCAAAACTCACCTCTTATTCATCTTCCATGGACCGTTGGAAACCCCATTTTCTTTATATTTCCCCAACCGTATTTCACAATTTTTTTTGTGGAGGGGTTCCATTTTCTCAAAACATAGGCAAAAAGGGACTTCTTTGCATTTTCTTGATTGACCTTTTATTTTCACCACACCCCTAACTTAGGATTTTTGCCTAAGGTGACTATTCACACAAACTACAAATCATGAGGATTATGGGTAATTGATCGATAAAAGGTCACAATGATATCAAGTTTCTTCCAAGTAAACGTTAAAGCTCAAAGGGTGCTCAAAAGAGGTTCACACACTCACAAGGTAAGCCAGAAAAGAGGTATAATGTCAAATTGGTTCACACTCTTTAAAGTTGCCTAAAATCATTTCAAGAAATTGCATCACTTAGTCACCCAGACCAACGGGGGAAATTCTAGGTGTCATCACACATGGTTCACGGTAAGCTCATTACACAAGGCATTGACACCAATGTCAAACAAGTCTTCACACTTTCGCTAGTATGCAATGTTCATCACAAGAGACTCAATTCGGTACTTGGCTAGTCACAACGAGATGCTAAGAGTTCACATACTGTCTATGCAACTTTAATTGGCCTCGTCGTAGCCGCGCATTCATTTATGTTCGATTATGAGCACTATTCGAGTCATTGGTATTGATCAAAATCGGTACTCAAATTTGCAAGAGAACAACCACATTCCACACAAACAAGGGGTGTCAAAACGAGGAGGAGGTTCGCTAAGGATACTGAGTAATCTCCACACCACCACCAAAAGCAGTCAGCATTGTCCACAATGTGGGTAGAGAGCGAGAATTTACCGCAAATAAAACAAAATAAGAATAATAAATATAAAACTGACAAGAAATGAAAACAATATAGTATGTAAACAAGTAGAGCAAGGTAATGAGGAATCTTCACTAAATGCCCAGTTGGCGATAGAGTGAAACGGTCATCGAATGATTCGGTGATGTGCCTAATGTTCTTCCGATCGCCCTTAGTTCCAGTAGACTACGCTCCCAGAGAAGGTTGGTCTGCGAAGATGTAGGGGATCGCCGAACATATCGGCGATCGGCATAATGTACTTAGAGCATCGCCAGTCGATCCTTGAGGAACGTTGTCCGCGTTGATTAGAAAGGCGAGGAAAATTAGGTCGCCTAAACACATCGACGATACATCAACTGCTGAAGGTGTCCCACTGAATGTTCCAGAGTCTCAGTCTTAAATTTTTAGATCTATAAGGCGAACCAAATCATGCTCGCCAAAATGGTTCGGTGACTCACTAAGAAGACTTTTGTCTCGTTCATGATCCCACTCCTGCAAAATCAACACATATTATTTAAATAACTAACACTTGGGTTGCCACCCAAGAAGCGCCGTATTTAACATCGTGGCATGACATGGAAATGCTCTCAAGCATCTTCGAAGGACACCACCCTAATCAAAGAAATCTCTTGGCATTCTCCAAAGTATAGTTTTAAGTGTTGCCCATTCACCTTAAATGCATGTACCTCTTGACCCTCAACTTCTATGACACAATTGGTGAATACTCTTGTCACACTAAATAGTCCTGACCATTTGGACTTGAGTTTTCCAGGAAAAAGTCTAAGTTGGGAGTGGTATAGTAACACCCAATCTCCCGCCTTAAACTCTCTTTTAAGTATGTTTGCATCGTGCCACTTCTTTATATTTTCCTTGTAGAGAGCTGAACTTTCGTATGCTTTAAAACTGAATTAGTCCAATTCGTTTAACCCTACTCTCTCTTTTGAAGTTTTTGTCCAGTTCAAATTCAGAGCTTTCAATGCCCACATTCCTTTGTGTTCTAACTCGACTGGTAGGTGGCAAGACTTCCCAAAAACTAATTGATACAGAGACATACCGATTGGAGTTTTGTAAGCGGTGTGATATGCCCATAGTGCATCATCAAGCTTTCGAGACCAATCAGTCCAATTAGCATTCACTTCTCCCCTCATTATTTGGAAGTGCAACAGCTTCTACCCATTTAGAAACATAATCTACAGCCACCAAGATATACTTATTACCAAAGGAACTCACAAATAGGCCCATAAAATCGATTCCCACTTCTATAATGGGAGTAAGGGGTAACTCGTGTCTTTTAGATACTCCACCTTGATTCTGACATTGGATGCATTTCTTCACAAATTTATGCGCGTCTTTGTAGAGGGATGGCCAGTAGTATCCACTTTGGAGGACTTTAGCGGTTGTACACACACCGCTATGATGGGCCCCAACCAGTGAAGCATGACAAGCATGGAGAATTTCCACCGCTTCTTCTTTCGGAACGCACCGTTTGATGTTATGATCCGCACATTCTCAAAACAAGTATGGTTCATCCCAAAAGTACTTTTTAACGCCAAATATGAACCTTTTTTGTTGGTAGAAGTTCAGCTCATTCGGCATTAATCCGCACACTATGTAATTGGCGAAATTTGCATACTAAGAAGTTTGTTAGAGAGTTATTGCAAACACTTATTCATCGGGGAAGGAATCATCTATCTCAACCTCAGGCACTTCATTCTCCTTGCCCTCTAACCTAGATAAGTGGTCAGCCACCTAATTTTTGCAACCTCTTCTATCTTTGACCTCAGACTCAAATTCTTGCAATAGGAGCACCCACCCATCGTATCAACCTTTATTTTGCATCCTTCTTTGCCATTAGCTAACGGAGTGCAGCATGATCAGTGTGAACAATAACTTTAGAGCCTAGCAAGTACGCCCAAAATTTCTCAAATGCATAGACTACCGCAAGCAACTCTTGTTCAGTCACGGTATAATTACGCTGAGCACTGCTTAGAGTCTTGCTTGTGTAATAAATTGGGTGAAAAAGTTTATTGCGTTTCTGCCCCAACACAACACCGAATGTCATTCCACTTGCATTACACATTACTTCAAAAAATTCTGAGCAATCATGACTGATAATGACTATGGGTTGATACTATTTTTTCCTTCAAACACCGAAAATCCATCATATAAGCATCATCAAAATGGAATTTCACTTCTTTCTCTAAGAGTAATAGGATGTGCAATCTTTGAGAAGTCTTTGATGAATCTCCGGTAGAAACCGGCATGTCCTAAGAAACTACGAACCCCCTTTACCAAAATTGGTGGTGGTAATTTCTCAATAACTTAAACCTTTGCTCTATCAACCTCCAACCCCTTTTGTGACACCTTGTGACCAAGTACTATTCCTTCTTTAACCGTGAAGTGACACTTTTCCCAGTTGAGTACCAAATTCATTTCCACACATCTTTGGAGAAGTTGTCCTTAATGTACTAAGCATGTCTCGAAGGTATCACCCACAACTGAGAAGTCATCCATAAATACCTCCATTGAATCTTCTACCATGTCTGTGAAAATCGATAGCATGAAACGTTGGAAGGTTGCAGGAGCATTGCATAACCCGAAAGGCATCCTTTTAAAGGCAAAAGGTCCATAGGGGCATGTGAAGGTAGTTTTCTCTTGGTCTTCCGGTGCGATGGAGATTTGGTTATAACCGGAATAACCATCCAAAAAGTAGTACCAACCCCTTTCTTATAGACTGTCAAGTATTTGATCCATGAATGGCATAGGAAAGTGATCTTTTTCGGTCCATGAATTTCACTTTTGATAATCCATGCATACTCTCCACACGGTCACCGGTCTAGTCGGCAAAAGCTCCCTATTTTCATTTGGGACTACGGTGATACCTCCCTTTTTTGGTACACATTGCACCAGACATACCCATTTGCTATTTGCAATAGGGTAGAACACACCTGCATCCAACCACTTGATGATCTCCTTTTTTACCACTTCTTGCATTGGTGGGTTCAATCTCCTCTGATGCTCAACACTAGGCTTACACTCATTATCAAGTTGGATTTTGTGAGTACAAATACATAGAGGGATGCCCACTATATCAGCGATGGTCCATCCTATAGCTTTTATAAGATTTTGCAACACTTCAAGGAAAAGTTTCACCTGCCATTCAAGAAAGTCAGCTGCAATGATCACCGGTAAATTGTTATTTTCCCCCAAGAAAGCATATCGAAGAGGAGAGGGAAGTTATTTCAATTCCACATTGGGTGGTACTTCTGTTGATGGCTTTGCAGGAGGACTCTCTCTATTTTGAATTCAATATCCAACTTGATTGGAGTCTTTGAATACCCTCCAAAACATGTCAAAGAAGCTACTACCTCCTCATACCCCTGAATTTCGAATTCATCATAATTAGTAAGTACGGCTTCAAGGGGTTCATTCCTGTACATCAAATGGCTTACACTAGTCACCGCTTCATCGATAATATCATCAGTAGACACTGCATGAATATCACTTTGGGTGTTTCATGGATTTGCAAATATAGAAAGTTACTTCATCTTCATTCACCCGAAACCTCAACTGTCCACTTTCAACATCCACCAATCGTCTCCTGGTAGCTATGAATGGCCTTCCTAAAATAATGGGAATTTCAGCATCTATTTCACAATCTAAAATAACAAAATCAGCCAGAAAAATGAACCGATCGACCTTCACCAAGATGTCATAAAGTATCCTCACAGGATGTTTGATTGAACGGTCTGCCATCAATAGTCTCATTGTGGTTGTTTTTGGTTTACCCAACCCAAGTTGTTTGTATATCGGATAGGGCATTACGTTGATGTTTTCTCCTAGGTCGCATAAAGCTTTAGCGAATTGGAGCATGCCTATGGTACACAGAATGGTGAATGCCCCGTGATCTTCTCTCTTTTTATCAGCTCGTTAGTCATAATTGCACTGCAATTATGGGAAACTTTAATTGTCTTAAAATCCAAACTCCTTTTCTTCGTGACCAACTCTTTCATGAACTTGGCGTATCCCATCATTTCCAACAATTCTTCCACAAGAGGGAGGTTGATTGATAGTGTCTTGACAACTAACAAGAATTTCTTGAACTTCTCATCTTCATTTATCTTCTTTAAACATTGGGGAAATGGTGTAGGTATTTTTGGCAAAGGTTGCATGACCTTTGGAAATTGAACATGTTATTCCACTTCCTTCTGTGGTTCTTTGGCAAGGTTTTGATGCATAAGTAACTCTTGTTCCTACATGCCTTTACCTTCTTCATGCTTTTGAGCATCTTCATTTCACATCATATTTCCTATTGCCACCTTTCCGCTATGAGTAACCACATACAACTCTCTATCATCATCTTCTATCATTATCTTTGGTTTCAACTGAGCTGATAATAAACTCAATTGTCCTCAAGTGTCTTGATGGCGTCGGCATTAGAGTTCACTTTATTGTTCAATGATGAAAAGTCATCTTTCATCCCTTTCAACAAATCATCCAAACCTTCAACTTTGTCAAGTATGCGTGACAACAAATCATTCACCCGGGGACTGCTTGCATTCCCTTTTGATTTTGGGCTTTCATTTGAGTGAGGATGGTTCTCCTCATAATCATCTTCCCTTCTCCAATAATCATTTTGCTCGGCCCAATCTTGATAGTTTCTCCTTTGTTCTTCTCCCTTATAATAGTTCCAACCTTGATTTCCACCTCGCTGTAGATAGCGTGGGTGGAAACCCTCCTCATATCTCTTGGAGTTCCAACCTTGATTTTCCCCCGGCCTTGAGTAACCAGAAGAAGAACCCTCCTCAACTCTAAACAGTCCACATGTCCCTTTCATGTGCTCTTGTAGAACTTCAATTTTGGTCAACAACTTCTTGATGTTTTCATCCCTCTCTCTTTCGTTATCAAGTTGATCTTGCGTTAATCTAAAATGAAATGGAGAGACTTGATATTCCTTGGTATACCACGCTTGGTTTATTCTAGTTAGGTCATCCAGAAGAAACAGAGCTACCTCAAGAGATTGTAAAATTATTCCCCCTCGTACCAATTGATGAGCCACTCCTTTATTAACTGAATCAAGACTCCGGTAGAAATATTGAAGTAACAAATCGTTTGGTAGCCCATGAGTTGGGCATTTAAGTAGGAGTGTCTTGAATCTCACCCACGTTTCATGGATGGGTTCCCCCTCCCGTCAGTTGAAACTTTGAATTTCGTCTCTAATTTTCATCACCCTTGATGGAGGAAAGACTCTTGTGTTAAATTATATAACCAGTTCCTCCCATGATGTAATGGAATTGTTTGGTAACTCAGCTAACCACTTATTAGCTTCTCCTGTTAAGGACAATGGAAATACCCGTAGCCGTATTGACTCTTGAGAAACATTTTTGAATGAAAACGGGCTGCAAACCTCTATAAAGTTTCTCACATGCTCATGTGGGTCTTCGTGATCTAGCCCTCCATATAATCTCCGCATTTGGAGGAGATAAAGAGTTGTGCTAGTGACTTCAAACATCGCATTCTCATCAGTTTGTGGGATGCAAATTGCACCCATTCCAATTGATTGAGCTGGATTGTAGACATTATTGATGTCGTCTATACCATCTCGATGACCTGCTTGGTTGTCATTCATCTCTTCCCCACTCATGTTCACTTCTAAGTAGTCCAACTAATACCTTCACAAGGCAGCAATAACTGATTCAACTACAGTCAACGATTTTGAGAGTGTCAAATCTTCAATTAAAGAATTCTAAGTAATGCTACTCCTCGGCAGCAACGCCATGTTGATTAACATATCAAGGCATTTCATCCAATACTAAATGCCAACGATCGTTGGACAGTATAATAACCCAACTACGTGAGTTGGGGTCGATCCCACATAGAGTAGTACTTTCTTCAAATTCAATAATCAAAGTATAATGACAACCTCTTCCATGAAACAATTCTTGCACAATTAGTGTTCAACTCTCAAATTTCAAGTTTTACCTATTAATCACGAATTTACACTTGAACATAAACAATCAAAAAGTAGAGTAAAGCTTGGGGAATTGATCAGCCAATTATTGAATCTCAACGAAGTAGATAAATGTTACCGCTCATAATGGGATAATTTGTTGTGGGTACGGCGAAGTATATATAAAGTAACTTTATCTCGAACAATTACCTTTTCTATGTTGAATTCTTTCGAACTTCAACACCAATATAATCGAAAAAAGCCCAGCTCTTTTCCCCCATCAAATTCACTCTTTCGAGCTGAATATAAAGAATGGATCACTTGTTTCACTCTCTCGAGCTGAGACCAAGGAAACCCACTACTAAGGACTCTAATATTGTCACGTTGGTCCCACACCTCTCTCTCGAGCAAGTGCACAACACTGAAATTGACACACGAAGTCACACAATTCAACAACTTAGACACACTTAAAATTAACACCATTCTTTGCAAATAACAAACACCCACTATGCAAATTCAACAATTGGCTTCATGATCAAAACCCCAAGTTAAGGGTTTTAGCTACTCATCTAAAAAATGAAAGAATCAAAATCAATTATAACTCCCATAGTTGGGTACGAAATGAGAATTAAAGATGAAAATCAATCGATAATCTCCTCTCTTACAAAATCTCTCTGAAAATCTTGCTAAGAATCACTCACCAAACCCTTTTGTAGTCTTTCCTCTCTAAGTAGTTCCTTCCTTTCTTTTCTGAATGAATTTCTCTCTCTAGCCAAAACTAATTTATACAAGGCTGAAGTGTCACTGCGTATGACTACTCGGCAAAGTAAGTCGGGTGTCACTGACAGATCGGCAAACCACTGATTGTTTTTCATTTCACCTTTATTTTTCACTTTTTCTTAGTCCGGCTACTATAAATTTAGGCGATCCAGGTCAGGATCGCCAACTGACTCCGCGATTCACCATTTAACCTTCCACCTCGCCCATCAACACTTGCTTGAATCTTGTTTAGTACTTTTGGCAACTTAGTTGTCCTTCGTCGACTAGATCGGTTATACGCCGAGTATAGTTGCTGCTCGCGAAATTCACCCCCATTTTAGGTCCAACATTCTATAACTTTAGGCAGTATCTTGGTGAGTTGGCGATTCGCCGAATGACATCATCGATCATCGGGTCTTTATTTCTTCATTCCTTTAGCTTACTTTGTTTATTACTACCCAATAGTGTCCATGCTTTTTGTCTAACTCCAAATACCTGAAACTCAAGGATTTTCATTAGTTATTTAGATGAAATATGCATTTGAGGACACTAAATTTATCAAAATAAAACCCTAAAATAGTCCAAATCGTGGACTCATCAATAGGTTTTGAGAGGGCTATGGTGTGATTCTCCAATGTCTGAATGTCTAATGAATGAATGTGCGCTTAATGAAGCTAATGAGAATGTTGACTTAAATTCTTAATGTAATGATGCATGCTTTACTTGGAATGTATAATGAGTTATTTTCCTTGTTTACGTATGAAATGTTTGTGGTCCTCATGTATGAGTATTGATTAAAGACAAGTATGAAAATGGCAAGTTCATCTAAGGTGGCCTCAAAGTGGTACTTAGTAGGAATAGTAGTATGGGATGCTAATTTTACATTGCACAAGTATAGTTTGGGATTACTTAAGGTGAATGTTCTAATGTGATGTAATGACTTATATGATGATTATACTTGTATCTTATGCCTTTTGCTAAATTTCATGATATTTCTCAAAAATTGGCATATAGCATGGTTTTAAACCAAAATGTCCTTTTAAAGCATGGTTTTTTGCATCAAGTTTCTACAAAGTTTAGGTTCCGATAATTGAGTTGATTTCTTCTAGTTCAAGGTTGAGTTGACTATTCATCAAGTTTGTGGTATGTCCTCTTGGATCCGAGGACAAGTGCTTTATTGTCATTTCATTTCCTCATTGTACTAGACACTTATTAGACTTTCTATTGTAAGGGTCGTGACCCTAGTTTTGATCCAAATGTATTAGATGGTCATGTGAGACAAGTAGACTTCCATTATATTAAATAATGTTTTTCGATTGTATGGATTTAAAGAAAAGTTTTAAATTCCGCACTATTTCATATGTATTATGTTATGAATGCTATGAGGCTTGTATGAGGCTCTTTAGAGTCTTGTACGTTGTGTCATGTCCGGGGTGTAGGCTCAAGTCGTGACAACCTACAACCTAAACCAATGAACAGTTGGTGGGACCACAATCCGTGATTGAGGGCCCGTGGTCCTGACCCCCAAAATTGAGTCACCGACCACGAACAACGGTCGTGAAGGACAGTTCGTAGTCCTGACCACAGTCTATCGGTCATGGCCCTGGGTCAGCGACTGGAAGTTATTTTTTGGGGGAATTGGGTCTTTTCCTAATTAATCTACCCTAAGACTATGTCATTTTGCCTATGTCTAAGACCCCTATATAAGGATTTTTACCCCCATATTTCCCAATAGAAATCATTCTCTCCAAACTCACCAAAAAGAAGAACTCTAAAATATTTCAGTCTCTAGAACTTGAAATAAAAAAGATTCAACCTAGGGTTTCAATCAAAAGTCTTCATTCCTCCATTGAAGATAAGTAATTGGCATTGAGGTATGATAGTTTTCATCCATGTATTCCTTCCATTAATGGAGTTCCCTAATCCTTCTATTTGAAAAGTTAGAATTCCCCAATTGAGTTATGGTTTTCTTTAATTACAATGGGTTCTTATATTTATTTATTTAAATTATTGAATTATGATCTCTTATGCATGAATTGATGAAATACTATGGTTTTATGACGTTTTCCCCTATGAACCCATGTAATTCCCCATGATTTCAAGTTATGATTATATGTTGTGGGATTTTGATTATCAACGATGAGTTTTATGAAATTAAGCATGCATTGATAGATATACATGAATTTATGATTAAATCCATAGCTGACCCATGTTTTCTAAATGGTGCTGATTCAAAATGAATTTTGAGCCTTGAAAGGTAAATTATTGAATTATGCATGTTCTTATGAAAGCTATGAAAATGTTTTAAGGATGTTTTTAGAGTAAAGTATCAATGATGATGTTAATGTTGTGTTGTTGAAAGGATTATCTCATAAACACATGAAAGCATGAATGTGAAAGGTTTTCTCACATAATAAGGATTCTAAGGTTGAAAGGTTTTCTCACATAATATGGATTCTAAGGTTGAAAGGTTTTCTCATCTAAATGAATCAATTAAAAGAAGCTATCCTAATGAAACCTACCTTGGATTGGGTAATTAATTGTACCTTTCCATGGATGATGAATTAGGTTGGATTGGGAAGATGACGTTCCTTTCCATGGATAATGAGAATAAGTAAGAAATGACTATTCCATGGAATTTATGCCTAACACCGAGAGGATATTGAGACGGAGGCTCTCCCATTATTAGAGGCTGGGTTTGTAGTTGAAATCTCTTTATTCCTTACCTATTTGCCCCCATAGGATGATTGCCTTGATAGACATTAGCTAGTGGATCCACTTAAGCTAGAAGTTCATGGTCCTTACCTTGGCAAGTACGACAACCCTTTCCTGTGTGGGAGACACTGGGGGATGATGTTATAATTCACAGGGTCTCTATGTCGGTTAAGGGTGATTCCGCACAATAATATTGAACTAAGGTTACTTCAATAAGTAGCTCATATGAGTTCAAAGGTTTTAAAGATTTTAGCTTGCATTTACCATGTTTAATGATTTATGCTTTCTAACCCTTTTATATCATGTTTTAGCTTAGTCAATTGCATGTCATGAAATGTTGTCTTTTAGCATAATTTAATATAATTGTTTTACGCATGCCTATAATACTTGGTACATTGTTTTGTACTAATGCATATTCTTTCCTACATTTCACCAAATGTAGGGTCCGACAGTCAAGGTCCTCAATTTCGTGGTTAGAACTTGGTTTGGTTAATTCCTGAGCTTGGTGTGTCTTCGTGGTTTGAGGACGAACTTTAATCATTCTAGTTCTGTTCTTGTATTTCAATTTTGAACATGATGTATGGGCTGGCCCAATTTTATTCTATTGTAATAGATGACTATTGAGACAATTGTTTTAGACTTCCACTTTTCTATTTTAAAACTGTTGGACTTGAAATATGTTATAATCTCTTATCTTCTATTTCTAATGTTATGAATGCTAAGTGGCTGGCATGGGGTCCTTCGGGGTCTTATACGCCATGATACATCTAATGTGTACCCTTGGGTCATGACATTTGGGTCCGCTCTACGCTAGTTAACTAGAGTTTGTTTTAGAAATGAGACCTCGTTACCTGATTTGGACGAACTACAGGGTGAAGTATAATAAACGATGTTGGATGGCCACAAGCCAACTATTTGTTTATTACTTCGAAAATCAAAGGGTTCTTTTCTGAAGGGACAACTACGGATAACCACGTAACCTCCCTTATTCTAATGCAAATTATTTGCCGTTTGATGGAATTTGATGCCATGAATGCAACGATTTATAATTTACAAGAATTGAAGCAAGTACATAACTAAACAAATAGCCAAATAAATCAATTTTATGGTTAGAACCCATTCAAGTCTCCAGCAGAGTCGTCATTCTATTTTATTTAATTAAAAAGGGAAGAGTCGCTAGTTAATTTTTAAAGTAAAATTGAGAAAACTAATTTTCAAAAGATTAAAACAGTAAATCTATTTAAATCTTATAAAGGGGTTCAGGGTTCATATTAATAAAAATATGTTTATAGAATTGGTCGAACTCCATTTGCGTTATATATACATGGCCTCGCTCTTAAAAGTGAAAAAAGTAAGAGAAAATTACAAGAAATGAAATGAAAGATATTATATACCTATAGATTGTGGTTATTTTTTTTATTCTCTCCGCATTTCTCTATTTTTAAACTTTGAATTTATAGGAGATAATTGTAAAAGTAACTTTAGAATATTTTTGTTTCAAGATCTATACTATATTAAGGAAAGAACAATTCTCCTTGATATATTGGTTGAGTGTCTTCATCTTTTTTGAATTGCTTTTTAAGGATGTATTTTAGTTAACTTATTGTGGTTTAAGATCATTTAGCTTTGAAAGCACCATAAATATTTCACCCACTTTACAAATTTTAAATAGTAGTAGCGGATAAACGTGCAAAGTACGTTCCTAGAACTAGTACAATATAAACATTTACGGAAGTTTTGTTTAGATTTATATGGTGAGCGCGCATGAACAAATAACATAATATTTACCTTCATGAAATATGAAAAAGTAATCATCATCCCTCCATCCTTAATAAAAATTACAGAATAAGGTGCTAGAAATGAAGAACTTCTTGATTAGGAGTGAACAAATTGACTATTAAGAGCAGGCCACACCTTAATCCATTTACTCTTTCGAGCTAAATGTGTGGGATTAGGTATAGGATTTACTCTCTCGAGTTAAACCCATATAAACACATTACCCACAAACCATCAATCAAAATCCTTAGTTCTAAAACCTCTCTCTCGAGAAAGCCAAGATAACAAACTTAGAGTTTCATTTGCAACTACAATTCATAAATTAAACCACAATTAATGATTAAACTCACTTTTAAATAGCATTTAAACTAAAAATTAGCAATACCCATAAACTAAATCAGCCCATAATCACACCCCAAGAATTGGGGTTTTAGCTAGACATTATAAAAAGGTAAAAACATTTATCAAATTGATTATTCATCAACTGGGTAAGAGTGATTTCATATTTATAATGCTCAAATTTGATGAATCTCCAAGACCCACTTTCAAATTCTCAAAAGTGAATTTCTTCAATCCTTCAAAGCTAAGGAAAAACTCTCTAAAACTATTCTCCCAAATGATAATAAATTCAAAAGATTGATAACAAGATCTAAGATAGTAAACTAAATGTTCAAAAACATATTTATAGTCGCCAAAAATCTACTACAAATACACATTAGGCAAAGTAAGTCGGGCTCGCCGAACCACTCGGTGAGCTATCCTTTGATCTCTTCCATCGCCTTTTCACCCTGTATTTCAGCATCCTTAGGTTCTGTAACTTTGGGTGATCTACCACTATTTCACGGAACTACTCGGTGATGCACTGAATGCTCCTTCTTGTCATCGATTTGGTTTATTCCATAGGGCTGGAACCCTGGAACTTTAGGCGGTGGATCTAGCCATTCGGTGGTTCATCAAACGTGCTTGGCGATCACCAGGCTCGCCTCTCTTTAAGTCTTCAGTTTGTTTTGTTCATTTTTGCATGTTAGTGTCCTTGCTTTGTTCCTCAATTCATGTACTTGAAAATCAAGGATTTTTCTTCAGTATATGGCATAATATAGGCATTTGAGGACACTAAATCTATATAGACAAAGCGCCAAATGAGTTCATCTCTCGGACTCATCAACACCCCCAACTTAAACTTTTTCTTGCCCTCAAGTAAAACTCAATTTTAGCAATTGAAAAAGGATGTCTCAAAAATGTTCTACAAAAGATTCAACATGAATGCACAAAACAAGACTCAACTACTCATGCAATGAACAATTGTGCACTCAAAGATTCAAGTTGTGAGTCACCATTACCAAAGATTCTTCAACAATTTATAGTTCTGACATCATATACGACTCTCACACTCCCAAAGATGAACACATGCATGACTTTACCCATAGGTTTGCCTTTATTTTACAATCAACATTTGCTTCAGCTCACTCAAGATCAAAAATGCCTTTTTAAGGCTTCTTAAGGGGTTGAGTATAAAGGTATGGTCATTTAGGTTCAGTGGCTCCTACCCTCCTTAAATATGTTCTGAAACATCACTTTCTTCCTTTTCTTCAACATTTTAATAATGCTCATGATTCATCCCATTATTCAACTTACAATGGACTACCGGACACCCCATTTCTTTTGCAACATTCACTACTTTTATTTCACAACTTTTTCATTCTTTTTATTTTGCTTTATTCTTTTCTTTCTCTTTTTTTTTTATATGGAGGTGTTCCATATTTTTCAAGCTCATTGCTCAAAGGGAAATTTTTCACACTTGTTGATTTGCCTTCCCTTTACACCACACCCCCAACTTAGGCTTTTGGCTTAAATTGGCTATTCAAACAAACCACACTTCATGGGATTTATAGGTAAATGGATAAAGAGGGTTCACAACTGTTCAAGTTTATTCCAAGAAAAGTATAAGGCTCAAAGGGGTTAAGCAAGGTTCACACATCTCACAAGGTTGGCCACAAAAAGAGGTGTATTGTCAAATTGTTTCACACATCAAAATTGTTGCCTAATATCATTTCAAGAGCTTGCATCACTTAGTCAATGATGTGTCCGAGATTTGGACTCATTTAGGGTTTTATTCATATGGATTTAGTTTCCTCAAATGCTTATTTTGTGCCAATGGGTGAGATTTTCAAGTAGACTGAATTGTTTACCTTAAACTCTAAGTCTCTTTTTCTAACATCGGCATAGGACTTTTGTCGACTTTGAGTTGTTCTCAACCTTTCTCTAATAAGTCAAACTTTCTCCATAGCCACATGAACTAACTCGGGTCATATCATGGAAACTTCACCCACCTAAAACCCAACCTATAGGAGATCTACAACTCCTACCATAGAGAGCCTCAAATTGAGCCATACCAATACTAGAGTGATACCTATTATTATAGGCAAACTCAATCAAAGGCAAGTGATCATCCCAATTACCTTAAACTCAATGAAAAATCCTCTCATCATATACTCCAAAGTTTTGATAGTACGATCTGAATGAAAAACTGTTTGGGGGTGAATGGTCGTACTAATCTTAAAATGAGTACCAAGACCCTTTTTGAAAGATTTCCAAAACTGAGAAGTGAATTTTATACCTCGATCGGAGATAATGGAAAAGGGAACTCCATGCAACCTTATTATTTCCCTCAAATACAACTTAGCATTATATTCCACCAAATATGAAACCTTGTCGGAAATGAAATGAGCCAATTTCTTGATTCAGTCTACTATAACCCAAATCAAATCATATTGTCATCGGGTATGAGGAAACCCTACTATGAAGTCCATCATAAAATCTTCCCATTTCCAAGTAGGAATACTAATGTCTTGGGTAAACCTCCCAATTTCTGATGTTCAACTTTCACTTGTTGACAATTAGAACACTTAGCCACAAATTCTGCAATATCATTCTTCATTCAATTCCACCAATAGACCTTCGACAAATTGCAATACATCTTGGTGTCTTTCGGGTGAATGGAATATCGTGAACTATGGGCTTCTGAGAAATTTTGTTTCGTCAAGTCATCAAAATTAGGAACACACAAACGACTTTGATAACGAAGCACATAATCTCCCCCTTGGGAGAAAGCCTCAAAAGACTTTCTAAGCACCATTTCTTTCAATTTAAATAAGGTTGAATCAAGATATTTCTTGGCTTTCACATCCCCCACAAAAGAAGACTTTCAACCATTTGGAACTATAACAAAACCCTTGGTGGAGTCCATTAACCGAACACCCAATCGGGCCAATCCATGTACATCTCGTACCAATTCTCTTTTACCGTTCTCAATATGGGCAATAGTACCCATTGATAGTCGGCTAAGAGCATCCACCACTACATTTTCCTAACAAGGGTGATAGAGAATACTCATATCATAATCCTTAAATAACTCAAGCAACCTTCTTTGGCGAAGATTATGATCATTCTGTTGAAACACATATGGTAAACTCTTATGGTCAGTGAAAACATCTACAAGACACCATACAAGTAGTGCCTCAAAATAATTAAGGCAAAAACAACCGCCACTAATTCAAGATTATGTGTAGGATAATTCCTCTCATGAATCTTAAGTTGCCTTGAAGCATAGGCAATAAATTTCCCATTTTGCATAAGCACACATCCTAGCCCTATTTTTGAGGAATCACAATAAACAACAAAACAATAAGTCCCTTTTGGTAAAGTAAACACCACAGAGGAAGTAAGTCTATCATTCAATTCCTGAAAACTATTCTCACATGCTTTAGACCATATTAACTTAGCCTTCTTTTTAGTTAATGTTGCCAATGGAGAGGCAACCAATGAAAACACCTCAACAAACCTTCTTTAGTAACCAACCAAACACAAGAAACTTCTAATATCGGAAGGGGATAAAGGTCTAGGCAAATATTTGACCGCATCAGTCTTGTTAAGATCTACCTCAATACCCTTAGTTGAAAGAATGTGACCAAGGAAAGCTACAGACCTTAGCCAAAGCTCACACTTGATAAACTTCGCAGAGACTTGTTGGTCATTGAGAACTTGCAACGCCATTCTCAAATGATCGGTATGCTCGTTCTCACTCATTGAATAGATTAATATATCATCAATGAAAACGATCACATACATATCCATGTATTTTCTAAACACCATATTCATCAAATCCATAAATGCGGATAGAGCATTAGTAAAACTAAACGACATCACTATAAACTCATAGTGACCATACCGAGCCCTTTTTGGAATATCTTCTTCCTTCAACCTCAGTTGGTGATAACCTGACCTAAGGTCAATCATAGAAAAATAACTCGCTCCTTGGAGTTATCCTTGGGAGACGATACTTATTCTCAATAGTCACCTTGTTTAATTGCCAGTAGTCAATACATATACGAAGTGAACCATACTTCATTTTAACAAATAAAACTAGAGCACCGCATGGAGAGATACTCGATGGGATGAAACCCTTATTCAACAAATCTTTCAATTGTTCCTTCAATTCCTTAAGTTATGCTAGAGCCAGTCGGTAAAAAGGGATAGAAATTGTTTGTGAATCGGGGAGAAGGACAATACCAAGGTCTATATCCATTTCAGGAGGAATACCGGGTAGTTCATCTGGGAACACTACTGGAAACTCACTAATAATGGTGACTAACTCAAGAGTAGGGGTTTCAGAATCTACATCTCTCACCCTAACTAGATGGTAGATGTAACCCTTAGATGAACTAAGACATGCTTAAACAAGTATCTTGTAACACCCCGGAAATTCTATGACTTAAGTTAGACCCTCACCTTATGAATAATGACTTAAAAATAGTTAAAATTAAGTTTATAAACCTAAACTAATGTAATTGACTTAGTGTGGAAGAGTAAAAGTCTAAACGTCACGAAACTACCACGATGTCCGGAAACTAGAGAAGAATGTGTTCTAGTGTGTCCTTAGGTATTGGGCAGGTTTGGGAGTGTCGTATGATGGTGTAATCCTGTAAAAAGAGTTAAAATAGGTAAATATATGTTTTTAGGGTAAAAATTTTCTAATACGACGCCCCGGGACAACCATAAGGGGCCCCAAGGGGGACCCCAACCTTGGCCAAGCAAACTTGCAAATTTCTCTTGCAGGGAACAAGAGCGCGTCGCGGACTTGCTTCCCCAAGAAACAAAAAGTTTGTTCGCGACGCGGTCGTGTCGCGGACTCTATTGTCTTGAAATTTAATTACAAATATCTTCAGGGAACAGCTCCGCGTCGCGGACTTGTTTCGCGACGAAAATGCAGAAATATAGAAATCTATTTTTTTACTTCATTAAAGAGTCCATTTGAGTGACGGGTATTTAGGGTACTTTAGGGGACGTGTATATGATGATTTTTAAGTCAATTTACCTTACTTTTATCACTCAAACATAAAACCCCAAAGATCTAAACCTAAAGTTCCTCTTTCTCTCTACTCTCTCTCTTCTCAAGAACTCCATTAAAGAAGATTGGATCTTCAAGAAGAAGACCAACTCTCCAAGGTTTCAACTCGGATTTCTGTGGTTAATGCGTCAATAAGGTATGGTTGCTTATCACTCTTGGGATTCCTTTTCCCAAGAGGCCCTTTCAAGATGAATTTCAATATCTCCCATTTCAAGGTTTCAATCCAAAAATGCGGGTCTTGTTTCTAAAAGTGAAATTGATGTTATAAACTGACTTTGATTGATGTTATATGAACAATTATGGATGAATTTATGTTGCATTAGTGGTTTCTTGAAGAATTCCCCATGAAACTCATGTTTCTCCTTCTTTTCCTAATTCTAACCCTAGTTTGTGTTGGATATTGATTGAAGGCTATGAATTCAATGTAATGTTATGTAATTCATGTTTGTATGATGATTCTACCCTAGGTTATGTATAATTTCTATGAAATTACGGTTGAGTCTTTGAATGAAGCCTTGCAGGCTATGAAGGGAATATGTCAATTGCTTATATTGATGTTGATTATGTTATTACTTCATGAATTACCTTGTATTATGTATTGGTTATGAATTTCTTGGTAATTGAAGTATGCATGTCTCACGAAGGGCACGAAGGTATGAAGGTTGGTTCTTCTTTGAACTCAAGTATGGAAGGTGAATTACTTAGATTGTAATGATGCTATACCTAATGGGTTGTTGTGCTGTTGATGACCTAGTTTCCTCATCCTTAACCCTCTACACTTGAATTAGCTATGAAGTATGTATGTATATTATGGTATGATTGCTATATGATTGAAAGGTAGTTCTCATGATTATAGTGTAATGTAAAGTGAAAGGT
>JAJOOR010010424.1:0-31891 GCA_036250505.1 Solanum acaule | reverse complement strand
CTTAAAAACAAATTTGGAGGGGGGGGGGCAGTCAAGGGTAGGGGGTGGGTAAAAAAATAAAAAATTGAAATTGGAAATATCTTTTAAAAACAACTTTTAATTATTTTTTTGGAGGGGGGGTGGTACGGGGATGGGGGTAGGGGTGAGGGTGGGGTAACAAAATATAAAATTGAAGTTTAAAATATTTTGTTTAAAAACAAGCTTTAAATTATTGTTTTGGGGTGTTTGGGGGGGGGGGTGGGGTTGAGGGTAGGGACAAAATAAATTGATTTTTTCAACAAAAAAAAATTGTAATTTGAAGTTGGAAGAGAGTTTTGGAATATGTTTTCCTTAATTTTTGAAGGGAAGTCATTTTACTTAAATTTGAAGAAAATGAGTTGATTTGGAAAACATTTTCAAAAACATTTAACCCAACCAAACATGAGAAAATTGAAAAACATTTTCCGAAAAATATTTTCCTTCATACTAAACACACCCATAGTGTGTGCTAACTTTCTCAATTTTCTTAACTTTGTAAATTATATTTTAAGAATTGAATGTTCATTTACCAAACATAGACATAAAAATGTAAGCATATTTATTGACAAGTATTACCAAATTTTGATACAGTTTCGAATAACATTATTAAAATATCATGCACAAAGAAAATTTAATTTCTTATATATAAAGACTAATCATTTGTCTACAATAATGTTCGTAATGACTATAATATAAATCTATCAGGTAAATAATTTGTAAATTCATTTACTTTAAAATATACTCCCTCCATGCCATTTTATGTGGCACCATTTCCTTTTTGGTCAGTCCCAAAAGGAATGTCACATTTCCTTATATGGTAAGTATTTAAAGGTACAATTCCTCTTTTACCCTTGTTGGTCCCACTTAATATTAAAGATAGTACTCCAATACATTTATGAGAAGAGAGAAAAGTAAGTCTAGTTTTTAAAGGGCAATTTGGTAAACATTTCAAAGTCTTCATTTATTTCTTAAACTCCGTGCCCGGTCAAATATTGCCACATAAAATGGGACATAGGGAGTACTATAATCTCCACCTATTACTCAGCAGAGGAAAAGTGAGTAGCATATATAAATAGCGAATAGAAAAATAGTAGTATCTACACCTTTCATAATTTCTTAGCTCTGTAAGTTTATTTTTAGAATGTAGTATTCTATGAAAAATATAACTATATGAAAAATTACCTGAGATTCTAAATTCGGGAGAACACTATGGAGCTGGAATGGTGTTTCATCTACATTAGCACCATCATTTTTTTGTTTCTACATAAAATAAAATAAAACATAAAAACTAGTTAGTACAGTACATAATAATTATTTTCACAGTATTTAATCCCAAGTCAGAATTAGTTTTGATCTTCAACTTTAAATTATCTTATTCAACACATATTTATAAACTCATATAACAATAGGTGATCATTTGTATACTAAAAAGGTAAGAAAAAAATTAATTAAAAATTAATTAATCATATGTTTTAGAAAAAATTTCACCTCAAAAATACACAATCATCTGAACTAATTAACTGGGAGAGTAGAAGTAGGTACAAAAAACAACTAGTGAAGAGAAAAATAATAATTTGTACAAATATCTTAATTTGTTTAACTTTGTAATTACATTTTCAAAATATAATGTTCTATTACAAAACATAGGTATGAGAGCAACTACCTCAAGTTGCGTACTTGGGGGATTATAGTGGAGGTTGAGCAATCCTTCCTCTACAATAACTCCTCCACCACTTTTTTTGCTACACATTCAAATAAGATATTAAGATTTTGTAAGCATATTTACTGATAGTTATTTGCACTATGTATTCACAAGTTATGATATAGTTTTGAATTTCAGTAACATAGTATATTGTACATAACATATTTACCTTTCATAAAACAAAATTATATCATTTATGTTCATTCAAAATTTTAAGAACAATTAAATAGAAAATAACCAGTCAAATTAGTTTAAAATACTTTCAACTCAAAATATGCAATCATCCCCAGTAGTTAACTAGGGGACAAAAGTGAGCAAAAAAGAAAAGATTGTGAAGAAAAAAATGATTGTGTGTACAATATATCTTATTTCTTTTAACTATAAAATTATATTTTTAAAATACGATATAGGCATATAAAAAATTATATTACATTTTAATTCAGAGAAACATCATAGAGATGGAACGGTATACCCTCTTTAGTTAGTTTCTTGTTGTATAATTGTAACACCTTGCTTTTGGAAAGAACTAGAATTAGAAAGAAGCCATATTTTTGGAAATAATCAAATTTGGAAAGTTTGACCGAGTTAAGTTAAGTATGAGTTTTTGGTCAACTTCAAACGACCATAACTCCTAGATCCGGATGAGTTAGGTGTGCTACCAGATACCGTAGGAAATATCTTTGAATTATCTTTCCAACGCCTTCGAGTTTGCATGATTTCGAGTTGGTATGAGGGAGATATGCCCATTTGAAGTTGGGTTGTCTAGATAAGGAAAGTCAAAACCAGATTTTTGGAAGGTACTTTGGTGTTTTCACTACCCTATTATTTAGTTTTGTTTTTGGTAATTAAGATGGGGTCTAAGCTGATAGGAATTCAGTTACGCTTTACAAAATAGAGTTAGGGTTTTTAGAGAAGAGAAAAGAAGAGGAGAAAGGAGAACAAGAAGCAAGGAATCACAAAGTTCTTGAAGAATTGCTTGTGGATTTTGTCAAGGGGTCATCCACAGCCCCTTAAAGTTGTCCGTATATTTCATTTGAACACCTCAACTACAACATGTACCTATTGAACACGTCTACCAAGTCGAATTAGAACAATTTGAGCATTTTTTTGACAATCAGCTAAAAACATAAAATGAATGTATTACACTCGCGCTAACATGACAAATTGTCAAATAAATGATGCATATGTGGCATTTTGAGTCAAAATAACAATTAAAAAGTTATGACAAAAACAAAGGGAAAACTCTTCAACTTTTTTTTACAAAAATGGCCCTGTACATCCACTATTGTCGCCGCCATCACACCTCATTTTCTCTTAATTCAACTATGGAAAAAGTCGAAGGAAAGTCAACAATTAATGGTGGAATTGGGCTATTATTTTAGTGAAATAATTTTCTAACACTGGCAAAGGAAAGCCAACAATTAAACTTTTCTTGTTCATTTGTATGAATCAACAATGGCAAATCATTAGATTCAAAAAAAAGAATGAAGACGTCTTATGCTGCCCATCGGACCACCTTTTTCTTTTCTTTTTCTTCTTCTTTACCATAAATCAATAATGGCAGGTTTAGACCTAACAAAAAAAATGAAATCTAACAGTAAAATAAGTTCTAAGATTTGGAGGAAAAAAAAGAACAAAGTGAAACATTAATGGTAGAGGTGGTGGAGTTGTTTAAATTGCAATTTGTAACTTTGCTTACTTTCATAAATCAACAAAGATTCAGTTGTAGATCTGAAGAAAAAAAAAAGGTTCAAGCGATTCTAGATCTTAAGAAATAAAACGACCATGTGACAGCGTTAATGGTAGAGATGTTGATGGTTGCTCAAAAGAGGAATATGTGATGGCAGCGATAATGACAAATTTGAAAAAAAAAATATGATGATGAAAGGTAAAGGAATTGAAGTGACTAGAAAAAAAATGGAAGAAGAAGAAGATTGCAATGGTGATGGCGATTGCCTGCAGTTTGGAGAAATTAGTGATGGCAAATAAGCACAAAGAAGAAGAAAGCGACTGTTATTTTTTTAAAAAGAAATAAATCTAACTAAATGCTTTCACGCGCTCATAGTGGTATAAATTTGAAGTCCTAGAAGTGTTCAATAGGTACAAGTCGTAAGTAAGGTGTCTAAGTGAATTATGCGGACAAATTTAAAGGGCCGCGTATGACTTAAGCCTTGAATTATTTAAATATTTTGAGAAGTCTTTCATAATATTCAACCATCTCCACTCATCAAAGGATGGGGAAGTGGACAAAAATAACAGAAAGTAAAGAAAAAAATTATATTGTGTCTGAATTTTCTTAATTCGCATAATTATGTTAATTGCATTTTTAGAACATGATGTAATAAAATATATGTATGTAAAATATTCTTGACGATGAAACTGAGACAATATAATTAAAATTTTATTGACCTAGTGTATGATCAATTCATGAAAAAATATTTTTTTTGATATTGATTGATACCAACAATGAAACTAAGAATTGTTTTCTTCTCATTTTTATTTTCCTACAATGTGTAAGTTTGTGCAATTAAATGTATCATTTAGAAAAATAGCAAACCTTTTAAACTTAAATAATACTAGAAAAAAATAAAAACGAATAAAAAAAAGCAGAAATATGTACCGTATTAGAAGATTGAACATTCAATAGGCTTCCAAAAACAGTGATAGCAAGTTCAAATATTTTCGAACATAGGAGAGTCATCTAATGTAATATTTCTTCCTCAATCTTCATTACATTCAAAGCTCTCTGGTAAAGGACATAACTCAACAGAAGCCTCTTCAAATCCGATATGACGAGGTTTGTCATTCTTATTGTAACTCAATTTATTTGCCAAATCCTTATCCCTTTGATCAGACTATAAGTCTTGATCAACCCTCATATCATAGTCAATAGAGTTTAAATTTCCTATTATAAGTTGTGTAGCTAAAGTTGGAATATTGTCATCTTCTTTTCTTGTGGACAATAGCATTATCATATGTGATTTTACCCAAATCAAAAATCAACTCTGGATCAGTATCTTTTTTCAAGCTCATACGATATTTCTACAAAGTTTGCAAACATGAGTTTGAAAACAATTCTCTAATTATAAAGAAAAATAGTGATGCAACAGTTTGCTTTAAGTAATTTTTCACACAAAGGTCATCTAACTTCTAATATTTGTTCTATCATAGAGTTTCTAACATAAGAATGAATTAATATAAATATAACTTTCAAATTTGATGGTTTTTTAAAACAATTAATACTACTAAATATCTCATACATGAATGCTTGAGTTCCATTTAAGAAAAATTGCAATATTTTAATGGATTGAAAATCATTCACACTTCAAGATCTTATTTAAAAATTAAAAATTC
Source organism: Solanum acaule (assembly GCA_036250505.1). Lineage (NCBI taxonomy): Eukaryota > Viridiplantae > Streptophyta > Magnoliopsida > Solanales > Solanaceae > Solanum > Solanum acaule. The sequence continues at coordinate 26,817 of JAJOOR010010424.1, read as the reverse complement.
TCTTTAACTTTGACTAATAGACATTTATTACTCCTGTCCCCCCACCCCCTACCCCCCCAACTCCCACTCCACGACCTTATTTCATGTCATGTCTATTTTATCCTACTATTTTCGTTTTCTAACCCCAATTCACCTAAATTCGATTCTTTTTCTCAATCCCTCTTTAGATTTAGATACCCAGCACATGAACACAAGAACCTACTCATATACAACTCTAAAATCGACATTATTTCATCAAGAACTCAACAATCTCATCTAAACTCGAGAACTAAAGCCAATTTCAAGAACATCATACTTTCAACTTTCTAGAAAGAATTTAATGCTGAGATTAACATGATTGGCATGTGGGTGAACAAACCCAACACTATGGAAGCTTACATACCTGAAAGAACCATCTTCTTGAAGCAACTTGAAGGAAAATCTTGAAAGATGAACCCTAGCCTTAGTGCTTCTTGAATTCCTTGAGCTTAGAATTTTTGGAGTGGATGAGAGGGTTTGATTTATGAAAAACTGATTTTCTAAACGTTTAGGGCAATTTAGATGACCTCCTAAGGTTTATTAGGACTAAAATACCCCTAAAGAAATAAATAAAATGAGCTGGGAGTCGGAATGATTTTTCACCAGGCAATGAGGTCCATATTGGCTCCGTAACGCGGAGCCATTGCGGAGCTGCTGCCAGGTTTGAGCGTTGTTAGTAAATCAGTCATAAATCTTTACTCAGAGCTTGGAATTTAGCAAAATCAGCGATGTTGGAAAGAGGACTCGAAGACCTTTAATTTTCCATCTTGTAGCTCACCTAACTCATCATGTACTAGGTGTTATGGTTGTTTGAAGTTGACCCAAAACTTAAGAAAAACTTAGGAATGACTTGAATGCTTTTCTCTTTGGTTCTTCTTGGAACTTAAGGTGCTACATCTAGTGACCTTAACACTCAAGAAATTTTAAATTCCTTACAAAAATCTCACTCACTACGAAAAACAGTTCGAGTCTTAGTTCAAAAAATTTCTGGGGTGTTACACAATAGCACGCCCTTATAAAGTTAATAGTTTCTTGAATCTATCCCTAAATAATTTTGATCCTTTAAGTTAATTAAAACTGGACATTATTAATAATCTTTGATTATTTAACAACTCAACTATTATAAGATTTAACAAAAGGACGTGAAAATAAAACATTTAATGGAAACTCTCAATTAGACATACATTTTTTTCTATGCTAGGTATATTTCCAGTATTGTCTAGTGCCCTTTTTGATGTTGTAATGTTTAAGGTTTGATGGAATATTTCTGATATTTCTAATTAAACCATTTATTCTCATAGTTCTTTTAAAAGCTAATAGCAAGAGTTATTTAAATATTTATGGACAGAATAAAAGTCCTTAGTTTTAACACATTAAAAAAATATTTAAAAAATCAAGAAAATATATAAACACAAGTGAAAAATTTAGAATTTGGGCTAGCTCATACTAAGGAAGGTTTTCACTTTGATATTAAATCAATGTTATTTTAAAGAAGTCATAAAAACCAAGCTTTCAAGTAAAGCAAGATAAATAAAAGAGAAGACGAAATGTACATACATGCATAACTTAGGAGTGTTTAAGATTTTTGTTACTTTTGTCTAGGCTTAGCATAAATATCCTTGTTTCCATGGAAGGGTAGATTTGATGGATGATAGAGATATTTTCTTAGAGCATGAAATACTCATGTTAGCTTGGATTAGGGTTTGCTTAGTTATCCATTAAACCTTTCTTTAATTACAGCATAGCTCGGTGATTTGTGTATGAGTTTTCTTCCTCCTTTCATTCAAAAATATTCATGCTCTAAAATTTTCAATCATAAATTTATCTTTGTAAAATAAATGGGTAAATTTGAGATTTAATTGTGGGCTTTAATTGAGAATTGGTTAGTGACTTTGTTTGAACCACTTTTTATTGAAAAACACTCTCAATACCAGCTGAAAATTTGAATTTTATTGAAGAACTTGAATTGAGTTTCGAAATCTAAAATTAAAATATCTTTTTTGATTGAAAGTGTTTAATGTGATTGAAACTTGTTCTATATTGTTAGGGATCTTGAATATGAATTTTGATCTTGATTGAAGTTGATTTGTGTACTTTAGGTTCAAATTTTTATTTTACTATTGAGAAATTTTGACCTTTGATCATAAATATGAAAGCTATTGACATTACTTGTGAGGTCCTATTTTGAAAAACCAACATTCTTACTTGTGATATTATGTTTTTAGTTATGATGAGCTATAAGGGAGATATGAATAGTCATTGGAGTTTTTGTAGAAGTTCTATGATAATTATATTATCTTTAATTAAGTTTAATTTAATTATGTTCTACAACCTCTCTTAAATAGCACAATAGCTATATGTGAGTCATGTATGATTTTCTTATTCAATTTATATAAATAACTAGTCCTTAGGAAATATTATTGAATTATTATATAGAAAATGCTGAAATTAACAATATTTACTTTATCATTTACATCATATTCATTAAATGAAATCCATTACAGTGGAATGTTACATTTGTCATCAAGCAAGAAATATGTGAAGCTAATTAAGATAATATAACATGTAATGGTATGAATATGTCGATGTAATTTATCCTCAATAATATCTCATTACACACTTTACACGTAGATCCCATATCCAATTTGAAAACATAAAAAGAAAATTTTAAGAATAAACATAAAAATCACTTACAAAGGAACCAATTTACATGAAATAATACCAAAATTTGAATTCTTGGAACATTTCCAAACATTTTCGGGAGATATGTATCGTTCATCTACATCAATAAGAATAAAAACTAAAATATAAAAACGATCAGTGTATAAAAGAGTATATATCTATATTTTATTCTAATCCATACATAGTGATAAAATTTATTACCTTCCAAACATTCATTCTCTATCTATCAATATTATTAGATATGATGACGTCTTTGATCCAAAAGCAACACTAATGATACTATCACTAACAGTTCTAAAAAGACAATGGTATTTTCTTTCTTCCGTACCTAGAAGATCTACTATAAAGGAACCAAAAAAGTAAAAATAAAGAAAAAGAAATGATAAAAGAAAAATGAGAAAATGGTTCTTAATCGGAGAGAATTTGACATATTGGAGCAAAATGTTCAAATGAGATTTGCAAATTCAGTGCTCTTCTATGTGACTTTAAATAAGGGGCCTTAGGTAAGGGAAGTTAAAGAGAATCAAATTATTAAAGCTAAGAAGTTGAAGAGAATCAAATTATTAAAGCTAAGAAGTTGAAGAGAATCAAATTATTAAAGATATTTTAACCAAAAATAAAAAAAGACTCATCAATTCCACACTTAATTGTTGGGAGTATCCTTGGTCTTCATCAATTATAATTGAAGGTAATTCATCATGCCTGCAAAGAAGAGTCTATAGGCTTAATCATAATTGTAAGCATTAATGTAGAATATATAGTTGATCTATTATAATTTTATATTTTTTAAAAGGGAAAAAAAATAATATATATATATATATATATATATATATATAACTATTCATATTCCAAAACTGAAGAGAGTCTATGCATCAGTTATACCATTCAATTAGTTAAATGATTGAAAACTGAAAATATTTAATTTAGTACTGAAAACTAACTAAATGCTTTTGAAATAGAAAATAATATACGGTTTAGATAGCTGAAGTTGTATGGTTGCTGGAAAATGGGATTGAGCCATTGAAGGGACATAACTCATAGTAATTGATAGACAAGAAATTAACTTTTGAGTTGGATTAATAATTAATTAATATATGTAATTTATAATATTTTTATATAGTGTAGGGGTAAAATGGTAATCTAACTTTGCACTTTGGAGCTTCCCACTTTTAGTAATATATATATATGATGACATATGATAAATGATTGTCATAATTGAATGTTATTCTAATTAGTGTCAAGTTCTCTTTGGTTATTCTTGATATTTGTATCTTAATTATTCCATTTATCCCTTGTTTATTATCAATCTTAGGACTTGGGTAGTGATCATTATTGCTAACTCTAATGTGTTCAATTAGTTCTTATTGGGATGCTTGAAAGTTCTAGCCTAATCCCTATTAAATATATCTTTGATTTCTTTTCATCATCATTGATAATTTTCTTATGGCGAGTCGTTATTTCATATATAATATGCTATTTGAATCTTCAGGAGCCAAAAGTTATAAATAAGAAACTAATTCTAGTCTGGTGAAGAATATAAAAAATCATAAACTCACAAACAATAGGAATGCCAAAATCTTTGGCTATCTCTTGTTGAAGTTGAAAGTCATTCATTCCAGGCATGTGCACTTCTATGATAATTGAATTTGCTTTGTTTCATTTAGTTACGATAGTGAAGAGCGCAAACAATGCTTTGAGAGGCCGCTGCTCCAAAGGACACTCAAAGCATCTTTTACGCTCTTCACTATCGTAACCAAATGAAACAAAGCAAATTCAATTATCACAGAAGTGCACATGCCTGAAATGAACGACTTTCAACTTCAACAAGAGATAGCCAAAGATTTTGGCATTTCTGTTGTTTGTGAGTTTATAGTTTTTTATATTCTTCACAAGACTAGAATTCCCTTCATTTCAAGTTATCATGAATAGTTTTGATTTATATAAATCAAGATCTACATAAATCTCAAATAAAAAAAATGGTAACATGTAAAGAACACAAAAAATACCCTACTTTGAAATGAGATAGTTATCATCACAATCCTACATTTTGGATCGTAACACTCACAAAAGTTTAAAAAATGAAAAAGATAATTTAAATACCTTCGAATTTGGACTGCTTGAGTAAAGTAGCATTAATGAGAAGGCAACTATCATCATCATCAACCACCAGAGTTCTGATTTTTTCAGAAAATTCACTATTTTGTACCTCCATTGATTCTTCCCAGGAAAATAATTGATAACAATTGATTGTTTTAGATGCTTTTTGTTGAAAGGAAAGCACAAACTTAAATAAATGAGCAAGAAAATTGAAGAGAGCACTTTCTAATTATTATTTAAACAAATATTTGAGTCTATCCTATTGCACAGGACCCCATCTTAGATTTGCTTACCAAGTTTTGCACTCTCTTTTAGTAGCTTATTTATTTTCTTTACGTTTTTATTTATTTATTTTCCTTTTTTGTTCTAATGCAATTGACAACATGACTATATAAAATCTACAATAATTTATAATAAATTTGTATATATCTACAGTCTAATTCATGATTTAGAGAAGTAATATTCCATATATTTGCTTTAAAAAAATTTGTAATCTCAATCATTGTGACATATTATTTTATTCATAAATATATTTTCTTAAACCTCACTTTCTACTCTTTTTTCCAGCACCTGCATAGTATCAATCTTCAAAAATTTAATTATTTTTGAATTAATAACTTACTGTCTATCGAATTCAATTTATTTTTGAGTTAAATTTTGAATGATAAAAATAAAACTTAAGAAATGTATCATATAGATTCAAAAAAATTAAAATTGAAGAAAATATGTCACGATCTGAAAACTCGAGTAATAATGGAACCTACAAACACCCGCAGGTGGGTAAGCCGATCCATAGGCAAAAATGGCATGTAATGGGCATATTGGAAGGTGTCACGACCCGATTCCTCTCTTCACGACGGCACTACACCTGCTATAATCCATCAGTAGGTAAGCGAACCCATAGCCTAGAACAACAAATAATTTGTATAAGGGTAGAACTTATAACAAAAGAGTGAAGGCAGGAACAATAAAGAAGGAACGAAAAGAAAACAACCGAAAGGTATTCTTGAATAGAAAATGTAGTTGTTGAACTACAAGGGAAAAAAGAGCATGTATATTCTTTGTATTAACTGACTCCTACTTCTAATATAACTCCTTACTTATAGTGTTTTTATTCCACTAAACAAACTCCAAAACTTACTCCTAAAGTTCCTAACTCTCAGCCCACTTCCTAACGTGAACAACCTCACCTGGATAATTGTTTTGACCTGGTAAATGCAGTAAACAAGTAACACAGTAAGTTGCACTAATTTGTTACACTCCCCCTTAGTGCAAGTTCATGATCTACAATTCCTAGAGCATCTTGAAAGTATTGAAACTTAGACTTCTCCAAAAGCTTTAGTGAATATATCAGCAACTTGAGTGTTGGTACAAACAGTTGTCAGTTCAATCTCTTCACTTAGAACTTTCTCTCGAACAAAATGATGGCGGATCTCAATATGCTTCGTTCAAGCATGAAAAACTGGATTTGACGCAAGTTTGATGGCACTTTCATTGTCACACTTGATTTGCACAGCATAGTCTACTTTGTGGGACATGTCTTTGATCAATCTTTTCAAACCATGGTTGCTGCAATATATTCAGCTTCGGTGGTAGACAAAGCAACAATATCTTGTTTCTTATTGCACCAGGAAACCACTGCTGACCCAATACTAAAATAGTAACCTGGAGTCGAGCGACGATCATGTAAGTCAACTGCCCAATTTGCATCAGTAAATCCATGCAATAAAAAAATTGCACACCACTTGTACCAAAGTTCATGACTAAGAGATCCCTTCACATAGCGCAAAATCCTTTTTGATGCATCTAAATGAGAAGTTGTTGGACTATGCATAAACTGAGAAACAACACCAACTGAATAACATATTTATGGGCCTTGTGATAGTTAAATAGATCAAACTTCCAACTAGTTGTCGGAACTTCATCGCATCCTTCAAACACTGGCCTTCATCCTTCTTCAACTTGAGATTTGGCTTCATGGAGTAGTCTTTTCTTTTGACTCCCCCATGCCAAAATGCTCTTAGAGACTCTCTGCATAACCTTTTTAACCTTTTTGAGACACAAAATAGCCTTGATCTGATTTTTCCACTTCCAAACCAAGAAAACATCCAATATGCCCCAAATTTTTCATCTCAAAACGAACAGACAAGTCAATCCTTAAATTAGAAAATTATGATTCATTATCTCCAGTTATTATCATATCATCAACATATAATAGTATCAGGAGATGCACACTTGATTCTAATTTCATAAATAAACTAGAATCTGAATCAGAAACTCTAAAACCACAAAAGATTAGGTATTGCGCAATTTTACCATACCAAGCTTGTGGTGCTTGCTTGAGGCCATATAGAGCTTTCTTCAAACGAAAAACATGACTTGGAAATTGCTTAGAGACAAAACTGTGAGGTTGCTCCATAAATACTTCTCGATCCAACTCTCCATAAAGAAATGCATTTTTTACATCGAGCTGCCACAGATTCCAACCTTGAAAGCAACTAGAGAAATAAGTGACCTTACTATCACCATCTTCGCCACTGGACTAAACGTCTCCTCATAATCTAATCCATAGTTTTGAGAGAACCCACAATCAACTAGACGAGCTTTAAACCTGTCGATGGTACCATCTGATTTTTTCTTCAAGCGAAATACCCATTTGCAAGTAACTGGAACGCATTTTTCTGGTTTGGGTACCAATTCCCAGGTTTCATTCTTGTCTAAAGAATCAATCTCTTCTTGCATTGCTCTTTCCCAATCTGGACAGTTATTTGCTTCTTCATAACTTAATGGTTCTTCTATAGTTGATGCTCATGTAAAGAAACATGAGGTCACGGAATAATTTTTAAGTTTTACCTCATAATCTTTGAGGTAGTCCGACTACCTTTTCTCCCTTGTTGACCTTCTCGTTGCTTGATGTTCACCATCTCCTTCCCTGGAAATTTTCTGACTCAGAGATATACTTTCTACCTCTTCATTACTAGGTGCTGGCCCATTTACTTCAGGAAATAATAGCTCTAAATTATCTTGATCATCTCCAAGAACTACAACCTTTTGAGCAAAAAATAAGGATGACACTTCATCAAATACCACGTCTCTAGAACCTTTCTTTTTGCCTGTAAAAATAACATCAGCAGATACTTCTTTTACATTTTCAAGCACCTTCACATCATTAGGACCAAACAATACACATTTTCCAGAATCAGTAATTTGAGGAATTGAGACTAGATTTTTCATCAAACCTGTAACATGATAAACATCTTGCAATTTGATACTTTTGGATATATCACCAGCAACCTCAATCTTCACAACACCTTCTTTTGCTACTGGATATGTCAAGTTATCAGCTATGATAATGCCTCGATCTCCATGATGATCTCGAATCTCCGAGAATAGAGAATCATCTCTAGTTACATGATGTGAGCACCCTCAATCAACGATCCACTCTTCCCTCTTATTATTGTTGGCATAATTGACAAAATCTTGTGCTAACTTGTGTTCAACAACTTGGATGCTAAAGCATTGCTCCCATTTCATTTGCTCATATCCTTCGTTGGTGCACGCGACATTCGCTTTGGAAAGTTTTACTCGACAATTTTTCTTGATGTGCCCAAATTTTCCACATCTGTAGCACTTTTTGGTGTTTTGTGGATTTCCACCTTTTTCCGTGCTTGTTTCTTCCTCTTTATTTTTGTTCCAAGTTGATGCATTCTTCTTGTTCGGCTTTCCTTTAGAAAATAGAACATTATCAGATTCAAGGTTCTTAGCCATTTGTTTAGCTAAGGCTTCTTGATTAAAAAGCATGTTCTCCAATTCTTCAACAGATGGTTGTTGCGGCCAACCTTGAACGGGAGTGACAAAAGGATCGTATTCCTTTTTTAATCCACGAATAAGAAAGCGTCGTAGGCATGACTGGCTAATCTTTTCTTCTGGATCAATCTTTGAAATTTCAGCAAAGATACTTTTAACTTGCAAAAAGTAATCTGAGATTGACATACCTCCCTGTTATAACATAGCCAACTCATTCTCCAAAAGTTGCAGCCTTGCTGTATTTTTCTTGGTAAACAGCCTTTCGAGCGTGTCCCAAACTTCTTTTGGAGAGCTAACATCATGAACATGATCAATAAACTCCTTGCTTATAGAAGTCCTCAAAGCAAAGAGAGCTTTTCCGCACTTGAATTTCAATTTCCTTCGCGATTCAGCATTCTCAGAAGTATCAACTTGGATTATTGAATCAGTTCCTACAATCAAATCCCATAGATCCTGACCTTGAAGGTATGCTTCCATACACATTCTCCAATACTTGTAGCTAGTTCCTACAATTTTTTCTATTCCATATTGAGTATTTCCTCCGTTTAAGGTTCCATTGCTACAAACGACAAAACTTTTCCCTCACACTTTCAAACTTCTCCAATAGAGTAAACTGATAGACAAGAAGACCGAAAATAAAATAAAAAACCTCCTTTAATATAGCTCGTGATACCATAAAACAAAAGAGTAAAGGCAGGAACAATAAAGAAGGAACGAAAAGAAAACAGTTGAAAGCTATTCTTGAATAGAAAATATAGTTGTTGAACTACAAGAGAAAATAACGTGTGTGTATTCTCTGTATTAACTCACTCCTACTTCTAATATAACTCCTAACTTATAGTGTTTTTATTCCACTAAACAAACTCCTAAAGTTCCTAACTCTCAGCTCACTACCTAACGTGAACAACCTCACCTGGATAATTGTTTTGACCTGGTAAATGCAGTAAACAAGTAACACAGTAAGTTGCACTAATTTGTTACAGAACTAACATAAATAACACATAAAACAACAAAATGAGACAGAAGTGGAAGCCAACCAAAAACTACATACAAACGATCACTCCCAGAACCTCTAAGTCACAAATACAGAGTTGTCTAACATGAATGAACAAGTACCAAAAGTGGACCACAAGCAAGCCATCTCAAAAGTAAGAAAACTACCTAAATATGTACACAAGTAGAGAGGTTGATCCAAGATGGCAAGTGCTCACCCATATCTCCGATCCCAAAAGTTGTTGAAGATGGCACAAACAATCACCATCAGTAGCTAGTACTATGAGTTGCATCACGAAACAAATACAAAGTGTAGTATGAGTACCAAAACAAAGGTACTCAGTAAGCATTATAGGTCGATAGAGCAAGAAAGGTAAAGACAATATGAAAAGATAGAATCTAGACACAAACTGAGGTCAAAGTGGATATGAAAGGAAGCACACGAGCATATCGAAAGTAAATCAAAGTACAACCAAACTAAACCTAACTAGACCCCATAAGCCCAACAGGTACACACAATAGCTAAGTCTACTGAGAGAAGAGTACCATGAACCAAAAGTCGAGCTCCCAGCCCAAGTAACCTCAAATACTTAACAATCCAGTCAACCCCCAACCAAGCTAGCAAGAGTGACATTTATTCTAGGCCGCCCAACTAGCCAGTCCACTCCCATGGACATAAGCCACCCAGCTAGCAAGAGTGACATGGGGGTGTGTCAACTCTGAATAGAATCTCATATATCAAGGCCTCCTAGCAAGCCGGTCCACTCACATGGGTGTAAGTTGTTTAGCTAGTAAGAGTGACCTGAGGGCGTGTCAACTCCGAAGCGTATCTCAAATACCAATACCAGGCCACCCTCGAACGACGTCCACTCACAAAAAGTTTACCAAAAGGCTCCAAGCCTAGAAAATCCAATCCTTTGGCACCGCAATAGCACAAAACCTCTCGTAATGTACTGTAGTGGAAGAAATAGAGAGAGAAGATAGAAGATTCGTAAATCTTTGAAAACACCTAGAGTAAGGCACATACTATAGACTCAAGTCTTCTACTCGAGTCTACAAGGATCTATTTTGTCCAAATTGACGTCGTAGAAGAAGCAAGCAATTAGGAGTCTAAGGCAAAACTAGTCTAATCATAGTCTAAGGCCGAACATGATCAAATATATAACAAGTACCAACAACAAATCAAGCCAAAACAACATGGGACATATACAATCCCTAACTAGCATGGTACTACACCTGAAAATACGGCTAGTCAAGCTGAAGCATTGAATCTAACGTAGGAAAAAAAAAAGAACAACTAAGTACTCGCCCCCAATTCATTCAAATCAATATGGATTTACGTATTCAGTCTCAATCTAATAGGAGGGAAGGCATAGCCTACTAGTAGCTTGATCGCGTGCACTCCAATCTAATTAGCTCTAAACACTATGGGATTTGTGTAAAATTCCCTAAATATAAACTAGGTCCTAGGCATGTGGTAATTGGATGACTTAGGGGTTTTGCTTTTTAGTTAGCCTTTAATAAATTTGGTTTTAAATTAAAAGATACTATAATATATACTCCATCAAACTATACAACAAATCCATGCAAAGACTCCTATTAAAAGTTTCAGATCAAATCATATGGCAACAAGGTTTTAAATTCTTGACTTCTTGGTGAAGAATTGAAGTGATTCTTCAAGAACACACTTGTGAAAGAAATACTTTAATAATGATGTATTTTGAAATGATATAAAAGTAAAAAACTGTAAATTAACTGAAAAGTACCAATATCGAAGAAAAACTGATATTATTGCAGCGATTTTTAAAAATCTAATTTTGATTATATATCAGGCAAAAGTGTACATTACCCCCCTGAACTTGAAGCTTTTTATTCAATGTACACCTAAACTATATTCCGTTTTAATTACCCCACCCCACCCGAACTTGTTTATTCCTCCATCGCGTATACCTTTATTGTCTGACCACTCCAATCGTGTCTACACACGCATGACAGGTTGACAAAAGTTGTGATTTCCAGCTGGATAAATATTAGCCACCTAGATAAATAAATGTCAAACCTTCCCACCTAGATTAAAACTTTCGGACTAAGCTTCTCACTAAGCTCTAAAAAGTGTAATCGACGACAGCAGATTTCAAAACTTTTGGCTCTCTAAGAAGTGTAATCGATGGAGTAAAGGGTAGATTTTGCGGAACTCTTTATGGATTTGGGTCAGTTGCGGTTCTTAGACGTGAAGTTCTTGCTTGATTCCGTGACGAGTTTGGTCGATTTTCTTTTGATCTTGTCTGAAATTCTTACCAAGTAAGTGATTATCCACTCTTATGATGTGTTATTGTTTGTTTTCTTTACTTTTTCATTTATATTTTGCCCTATTTTTCATTCAAGGTTTTGCAGTAATTTGACTAGGGTTTCGCCATAGTTTCCAATTGAGTTTTCGATTGATCTTCCAATTAGGGGTTTGATAGTTTTCAACTAGAATTTTCACTTAATGAATGTATTATTATGAACTTGTTCAGCTTATGCATGCATGAGTATTAGGGTTTCTGGTAATTAGTTCAAAAAATTAGGGCTTTTTAGTAAAATTAAGATTCTAGGGTTTTTATTCAATATTCTATTTTGGTATTGTTAAATGTTGGGGTATTTTGTAATTTCCTTATGTATATTTGTATGATGTTGAGTAAAATCAATATTTTAGGGGTTTTAGGGTTCCAATTATGTTTTTGTACTGTTAAATATAATTTCCTTGTATAATTGTATGCTTATGAGTTAAATTTGGTTTTGTTGCCTCTGGTTTCTATTGTTGTCTCTCTTTTGGTGTTGTTGCCTCTATTTTGTTGTTGTTGCATATGTTTTGATGTTGTTGCCTTGTACAATATATTGATTATTATTGTGGTTATAGGTTGACACTATGGCTACTAAGTATGTCACGATCTAGACCGTCGTGATTGGCACCCACACTAAGACTCCAGTGGGAGAACCACTACTACAACCCAAACCAAGCAACTAACCAAAACTAAGGCATTTAAGTATTTGAAAGTAGAAATAATAGCTAAAACTGAACTTCCCATAAAGTTCAACAAAAGATCTAACAACTAACAAAGTGGAAGAAATAACCTAGAACCTGAAAGTCAATGTACCAAAACATCTAGAGTTCAATAAGTCTAAACAAGAAGGGATACAACCCATACTGATGAACTAACTAAAACAAATGTCTAAGTCCGGAAATGGTGGACATAGACGAACGAGAATTCCATGGCAGTTCGGAAGAATTGGCTCACCCTTGAATTCAAAGTGATGATCACTGATCTCCTAAGCGAGGTCTGTCAATAGCCGCTTGAAAATGCCCTGTACTCAACAAAAATAAGAGCAAGTGCAGTATCAGTACACAACCACAGTGTACTGGTAGGATCACACGGTTATCCCACTAGTGCAACATAAAACAAGTCAAGGAAACATTATAATCGCATGCATGCATACCAACACATACAACATTATCAACATTTACGAACAACAAACAAATCACATTTATATCAAATCATTGGTCCTCTCATGGAACCCAAACCCAAACAGTTAGCATACCGGAACGTGGTATCCGATCCCCTAATTATGTCGGAAAGTGGCAACCGATCCCATAGTTATGCCGAAACGTGGCAACTGATCCATTCAACACACCACAATCACAATCACAAGTATATCATCAAGATCATATATTTAAGTCATGATTTCATGGCAATCATCATTCATCTATCTCATTTACAAAAAGTGTGATCAACATTGCAACATTCATACATATACAAGTATCATAATTAAGCAAGAACAAGCATACATCACATAATCATAGAATCACAACCATCACCTACCTTGAAACAGCCTTGAAACCCTAAGAAACTTGAGATTTCCCTTTCCAGATTCGTTCCGCTTGTTCTTGGTCTACAAACAATCAACATAATATGAGAATCAACAAACAATCATTAATTACCCAGATTACTAACAATTCTATGAACCCTGGATCAAACCCATGATCCCAATTATCCAATTTAGGGTTGTTTCCAAAATAGAATCTATAACAAAACCCTCCCCCATCAATATTCATCCATTCTATTACATTCTACGAATCGAAAAACGGATTCAGGGAGTGAAAAACTTACATTTAGCCTCAAGAATGGTGAAAAATGAGTAGGAGTCGCCTGGAGTTCGTTCCTTAGCTCTAAAATTCCAAAAGTGCATAATGAGGTCGTTTAGGGGTTTATTAACGACTTTAATTTAGGTCAAGCCCACCACAGCGGGCGTCACCCCATTGTAGCAGCCCCGCTAAGAGCCAAAACCCAGCGCCAAAGCGGGTTACGCGAGACAGAGAGCTAATTCAAGAATTCCAAAATTCTCATTTCACAACACACCTTTAACCCACGACGCTCAGAAAATACCATTTACGCTAAGATTGATTCCGAGAGTTCTACTCACCCGAATTCAATTCTGTAAAGTCGTCGGATTCTTGAACGAGTTATCTAATCACTCATGTAATCAAAATCATAATTAACTCACCCGGTTGTTACCAGATTTCCCTAAACCTCGATGACTCCAATTTCTTCCAAATCTGGACAAGGTTGGGAAAATCCAAATACTACAAAAAAGTTTTCCAGCCCCAAATTTTCCCCGCTGGATTTTCTATAACGACGGGAACAGGTCGTTACAAAGTACCTCAACTTAAGGTTCAAATTTTGGGGTATCTTGGTGAGTGAGGTAGGTCCAGTATATATTAGGGGTAGGACTGAATATGTAGATAATGTGGATGAAGATCAATTGTCATTTCCTTAACTTGCAGATTACACTAAGTCTTTTGGGATTAGTAAGTTAGGAAAAACTTATGCAGTTCCATCTCTAAGGGGTGATATGGTAGAATTGAAAAATGACATGGACATTTGTAACATTACATTATTTATGCATGTGGGGACACAATATATATTTATGTGTGTGATGACACTATTCTGGAGGATGTGGGTCCCACTGAAGGTCAAATTAGTCAATCTTTAAGTCAAGTGGTTGAGTTTTTTAATGTACATGGGGAATTTGATGGTTCTTTAACTGCACAACCAAAAAAACCAGATTTAGGGTTAGGTTCCTCTTCTTCCTTTCCATCTAGTGAAAGAGTTGAGAATGATGGGATTGCAAGGGTCCAACAAGAAACTGATGATGATTATTCTTCAATAGATTGGACTGATACTGAAGAAGAAGTTGAACCTACTGTCCAACAAGGAACTGAACTTTCTATTCAAGAAGAAGTTGAACCAAGTGCCCAAGAAAATGCAAAGGAAGATATAGACAATGATTCTATTTGTTCTGACCAGTCTATTGACTATGGAAGTGATGTCCATGAGGAGTTGAGGATTGTTAAGAAAGATGTGAGAAAGTTTAGAGAAAGTAGGAGGAGAAAGAAGAAGGAAAACACAAAAGGTTTTTTAGGTGAAGTTGGACTTGATGAAGGGTATGAAGATATTGAAAAAAGCAAAAAAAATTCAAGGGTAAGCTAACAGAGGATGAGCCATACTATGACAGTTCTTATTGTGATAGTTTTCAAAGTGATGAAGAAGAACTTGTTTCTGATGATGAACTTGAAGAAGGGAGTTTAAGGGGGAGAAAGAAGATTAATAGAGTGATATATGATTCTACTTATGATGTTGTAATATGGCAGCTATCAGTGCATTAGATAGTGTTTACTAGTTACTGCAGTATAAGTCTTTAGTTACTGTGGTTTAAGTCTTTTAGTAACTGCTTTTCTTTACTGTTTACTAAGTCTTCAGCATGTAATTAGGATTAGCTTTATCTCCCATTTTGTGGAGTTAGCTTAAGATATTGTTAGACTCAATCATGTATATCAAGTTGTAACATTCCAGCCATAAGCAATTAAGTTCTTCTACAGCTTATCTTGTTTCTTTATGGTATCAAGTGCCACAATAAACTCCAACGAGTAAGATCCTATTCTTTTTATTTTTTTTCTCTCTACTTTTTTTGGGATCAATATCAGTAGTTCATCCAACGCGCTTTCAACTTATAATAGAAGGGTCTCCTCTTCCTTCATTACCAACCTCCATCAATAGGCAATACTTCTCGGGTTGTCACCGCAGATACCAACATCGGAGTGGCAATCGTCCAATTTAATATGGCATCCCAATTGCCTATAAAATTACTTGGTAGCCAAAACTATTCAACGTGGAAGGCATAATTTCGATGCTTATGCATGGTCATGATCTATATGGCCATCTCGATGGGTCTGCTCCTTCCCCATCTCACACGATCACAACTGGCACAGTCCCTAGTGCGAATCCAGCGTTCTCTCTTTGGTTTCGCCAAGACCAACTTATTTAGAACACACTTATAGCATCGGTTGATCCCACAATTGCCACAACTATTGCAGCTTCTAACTCGGCAAAAACTGTATGGGATGCATTGCACACAGCCTATGCGAAAAAGTCCCAAACCAGACTTTTGAGTTTGTGTGATCGACTTCGCGACTAACTAAAGACTCCCAACTAGTCACCAAATATTTGCAAAATATTCGATCTATTTCTGATGAACTCTCTACTACTGGTGCCCCAGTTACAAACTCTGAACTTATTGTTAAGATCCTGAGTGGTTTGGGCCCAGAGTTCCGTGAGATTTCCGTTGCAATCTAGGCTCGTGACTCCACTATTACTTATGAAGAACTCTATGAAAAGCTATTGGATCATGAGTTGTTCCTTCGCCATGAAGAGTCTAAGACGACTCTTAGCCAGATTATTGTTGTCGCTGCTACTTCCACCAAGTCTGGTCATCCCAACTCTCGGCACACTCGTTGCTCCAACAATGGCACTGGCAGCAACCAACAATGGCGGTCCAACAATCATTTTTCTACACCCAATCAGTGTCGATCTTCGCCCACCACCAAGTTTAATGATGGTGTTCGCTGCCAATTATGCAACAAATCGGGTCATGTGTCAAGTGTTTGTCGATCCAAATCTCACAATCATTTTGAGGCAAAGGTCAACCATGTTTCAGGTTTGCAGGCATCCCCAAATCCCTGGATTGTCGACTCTGGCGCATCTCATCATATCACTGCTGACCCTCACAACTTGCAAGCATACAATGGCATGGAGTAGGTCTCCATGAGTGATGGTAACAAAATTCCAATAACTCACACTGGTTCAACTCAATTACATGCCTCAAATAATGCTTTCCAACTTTCTGATGCTCTATGTGCACCTACCATTAAACGCAACTTACTTTCAGTTTCTAAATTTTGTCAAGATAATCTCACTTTTGTTGAATTTTTTCCTTTTCATTTTTGTGTGAAGGATCTGAACACACGGACTCTTTTGGTGCACGGTCGGAGTAGAGACGGTCTTTATGAGTGGCCCACTTAACCTTCTTTGCCTTCAGCAAAAGCACTTGTTGCCTGCACCAATTCTTCCTCCAGTCTCACTTGGCATCGTCGTTTGGGTCATCCGCACGCAAGAGTTTTAAATTTTGTTTTACATAAATTCTCGCTTCCTTGTTCACGAGAAAAAACTTCAGTTTGTAATTCTTCTTCATCAAATAAAGCTCATCGGCATCCTTTTCAACAACATCAGCATCCCTTTCAACAACTTACGCTATCATGTACCAAACCATTTCAAGCCATTTTCAGTGATTTGTGGGGCCCTTCTCCAGTTTTATCAATTGACAAAAAATTATACTACTATATTTTTGTTGACAAATATACCAAATACATTTGAATTTATACATTGAACAAAAAAAGTGACATTAAAGAACTTTTCCGAAACTTTCATGTTTTAATGGAACGTAATTTTAATACGAAAGTTCTTTCTCTATATACTGATGGTGGTGGAGAATATACAAGCCTTGATCCATACCTAAGAACTCAAGGTATTGAACATCTTTTAGCTCCTCTATACACCCCTCAATGAGTTGCTCTTGCCGAACGTCGATATAGACATACTATTGAAACGACAAGAACTTTACTCCATGAAGCTTCGCTCCCACCGACCCTTTGGTCCTTTACCTGTCAAAACGCGGTTTATCTCATCAATCGCTTACCTACCTCACTTTTGCAAAATCAATCACCTTTCCATATGTTATTTGGTAAACATCCAGATTACGCCCAATTAAAAAAATTTGGGCACTTGTGTTATTCATGGCTCAAGCCATACTCGAAGAATAAATTAGAGTCGAGGTCGGCGCCTTGTGTTTATTTGGGGTTTTCATCCAATTATCATTATCATCAATGTTTTATCCGAAATCTTCCAAAATATACTTGTCTCGAGATGTCATTCTTTTTTAAAGTGTTTTTCCTTTTCAGACTATGTTTTCAAAGCTTTCCTCATATTTTAAAACTCTTGCCTGGGAAAACCTGGTTGAACCTACCCAGGTTAAGCCTCTTATATCTTCTCCAACAGCTTGTACAGATTTACCGCCCTCTATTATTTTACCCAATGCAGATAACATCAAGCACACGCATGAGACTGTCTCTTCTAGCTACGCTTCAATAGGGTCTGCAATTTTAGGTACTTCTCCTACTTCTTCTCCTCTACTTTCTTCTCTTCCTGCTGCCCCATCACATTCTATAGCCCCATCACCAGCTCAACTACCATCCACATCCAATCAGCAACCACCGAAACCTCCTATTCAATTTGTTTACTCTCGTCGCTCAACTCAACTAGCACAACAGAACACATCTGCTCTAGCCTTGCCTACCCCACCCCCTTCTCATCTACCTCAACATTGAGTCGTCACCCGTTCACAACACAATATCGATAAACCAAAGTAGATTTTTGATTACATGGCCCAAGTAACACCTCTATTCACTCCCACCACCTTCAATCAGGCCACCAACACATAGAGTGGAAGACTGTTATGGAAGTTGATTTTGATGGACTGTGTAAAAATCAAACGTGGGAATTGGTGCCGCGTGATCCATCTAAAAATGTTGTTTCTTGTAAATGGTTGTACAGAATCAAGCAAAAAGTTGATGGTTCTATTAATCTCTATAAAGCTAGATTGGTCGCAAAGGGATTTACCCAACGTCTCGGTGTTGATTTTCATGACACGTTCAGCCTAATAGTCAAACCTACCACTGTTCGTGTGGTCCTCTCTATTGCCATCAAATTTGATTGGCCTATCCATCAACTTGATGTTAATAATGCATTTATTCAAGGAAGTCTAGATAAAGAAGTTTATATGGCCCAGCCTCAGGGATTTGAAGACACAAATTATCCAACTCATATTTGTCGTCTTCGTAAATCTATCTACAGACTCAAACAAGCTCCCAGAGCATGGTATAATGAACTCAAGAATCATTTGCTCTTGTTGGGCTTCATCAAATCTGAGTCTGACAGTCCCTTTTTATCCGTCATTGTTCTCATGCCACTGTGTACCTACTGGTATATGTAGATGATATTATCATTACTGGCAGTGACACTTCAACTGTTAATCAGGTAATTTCTTCCCTTGCTGCCTATTTTTCTATAAAAGATCTTGGCAATCTCACCTACTTTCTAGGTATTGAAGTCATTAGAAGTACAGATGGTATTATTATGTCACAGAGTAATTATACTAGTGATATATTGCGTGAGAAGAATATGGCTGATTGCAAACCCGCTAAAACGCCTATGAGTGCTATTGAAACATTCAAGGTCGAAGATAGTGGGTTATCCGCGGATGCAACCAGATATAGGAGGGTGATCGGGAAGCTTCAGTATTTGTCCTTCACTCGTCTAGACATTTGTTTCTTAGTAAACAAATTGTCCCTAATTTATGCAAACTCCCTCAGAGACTCACTAGAAAGCTGTCAAATGGGTACTATGGTATCTTCAAGGGACTGTTCATTTTGGTTTGCGTTTGATGTGCCATAATTCCCTCTCTTTACATATGTACTCAGATGCGGATTGTGCTGGAGGCGCTAGTGATTGCGCTTCCACTACTGGTTATCTTTTGTTTTTGGAAAAAATCCTGTGAGTTGGTCCTCCAAAAATCAAAGAACGATTGCTTGTTCTTCCACTGAAGCTAAATATCGGGCAGTTAGAAGTTCCCTTGCGGAAACAAACTGGGTCACCAACCTTCTGGCTGAGCTGCAACTTAAACTTCACAATGTCCCAACTATCTACCGTGACAATGTTGGTGCCACGTTCTTATGTGCCAATCCAATTTTTCATAGTCGCATGAAACACATTGCGGTGGATTTCCATTTTGTTCGCAAACAAGTTCAGCTCAAGCAAGTTCAAGTTGTCCATATACACGCTATGGACCAACTAGCAGATACTCTTACCAAGGCCCTTTCCAAACCAGCCTTCGACAGGCACATGTTCAAGCTAGGCATTATTGCACACTGCCTACCTTTAGAAGGGCGTATCAGTGCAGTAGATAGTGTTTACTAGTTATTGCAGTATAAGTCTTTAGTTACTATGGTTTAAGTCTTTTAGTAACTGCTTTTATTTACTGTTTACTAAGTCTTCAACAGGTAATTAGGATTAGCTTTATCTCCCCATTTTGTGGAGTTATCTTAGGATATTG
The DNA here is from genome assembly GCA_036250505.1 of Solanum acaule. Classification (NCBI taxonomy): domain Eukaryota; kingdom Viridiplantae; phylum Streptophyta; class Magnoliopsida; order Solanales; family Solanaceae; genus Solanum; species Solanum acaule. The sequence goes on along the minus strand of JAJOOR010010424.1, from coordinate 6,678 downwards.
TTAGACTCAATCGTGTATATCAAGCTATAACATTCCAGCCATAAGCAATTAAGTTCTTCTGCAGCTTATCTTGTTTCTTTAGCAGTGTGGTTTGGTATTTGAAAGTGTAAAGGAATATAGAGAGGCAGTTACAAAACATGCTATAAAAAAAAGGAGTTGAGTTAGACAAGTATGTGAATGAGAGTACTAGAGTAAGAGTCAAGTGTAAACGTGGTTGTCCATGGATATTGTATGCAGGCAAAGAAGGGAGGAGTGAGAAATTCACTATCAAGACATACAACCCAAGGCATAGATGTACCAGGACCACCAATAATATTTTATGTAATTCAAATTTTTTATGTAAGTATCTGAAAGATAGGATTATTTCTCAACCTAGTATAAAAGGGTGGGAAATACAAGATTTGGTGAGGAAAGAGTTGAATGTTCATGTAGGCAAGGCAGTTTGTTTAAAAAAAATAAAAAATATTTTAAAGGAAATTATGGGGGATCATATGGCAGAATGTAACAGAATCCTAGACTACAGGGATGTGTTACTCCAAACAAATCCTGGTAGCACTTGTGTTATGAAGCTTAAAGATTCAGAATCAAAAAATGGGATGAAACAACTTCACTCTTTTTATATATGTTTTGATGCTATGAAAAAGGGTTTCCAACAAGGATGCAGAAGATGTATAGGGCTAGATAGGTGTTTTCTAAAAGGAATTTGTAAGGGTCAACTTTTGGTAGTTGTTGCTAAGGATGCAAACAACTAAATGTATCCAATAGCATGGGCAGTAATTGGTACTGAAAGCAAGTTCACATGGAAATGGTTCATGACCATTCTGCAAGATGATCTTAATCTCGGAGATGGTTCCCAGATCACTATCATTAGTGATATGCACAACGTAACTGAATTTCTTTTTTTTGTTTGTCTTTAATTTAATTTGATCAAAATTTAACATCTTTATTATTTTGTTTTGCAACTATAGGGACTAATAGCTATTGCAAATGAAGTATTTCCAGAATGTGAGCACAAAATGTGTGCTAACACATATTAGCAAATTGGTCACAAAACTAGAGAGACATAGAGAGAAGGAAGAAATTTTGGGCTTGTGCTAGATCCACTTTTGACGCGCAATTTAAGTACAATATAAATGCTCTATCCAAGTTGGGAACAAGTTTAGTTGAAGCCCTTATCAAATACAACAAGGATAAATGGTGCAAAGCTTTTTTCCAAAACTTTTTCAAAATGTGATAGTATAGATAACAACATGGCAAAGAGTTTCAATGCTTGGATATTAGGACCTAGGAACAAGACTATTGTAACTATGTTGGAAGAAATTAGAGTTAAGGTGATGAATAGGGTGAGTAAGTCAAGAGCATTTGCTGAAACATGGACAAATGGAATATCTCTAATGGCAATGATGGTATTCAATACCAATGTAACAAGATCAATGCAGTGCAACATTGAATGGAATGGTGATGATGGATTTGAAGTGTTAGAAGAGGTATACAAGCATACTGTGAACTTGGGTCAACAGAAATGTAGTTGCAGATCTTGGGAATTAAAAGGTATCCCATGTGCACACAGTATAGCAACAATGAACCACTTGAACATGGATGCATCACAAACAATTTCAAGCTGGTATAGAAAAGAGACATATCTGAAGACATATTCTCATTTCATTCAACCAATCCCAAACATGGAAATGTGGCCTGAAAGCAGAAACCTAATAGTTGAACCACCTGAGGCAAGACAAATGCCTGGTAGGCCACCAAAGAACAGAAGAAGAGAAATTGGTGAAGTGAGAAAAGCTGGGAAGTAACCAAGAATGGGGACAGTAATGATATTTTCAATTTGCAGAGGAGCAAATCATAACAAGAGGAATTGTCCAAAAAATCCTAAACCTAAGTCTACACACCAACACCCACTCAAGAGATACATTCACATTAATTTGTTTTTATAAATTAAATTAGGTTACTTATTAATTTAGTCTCTTGTTGTATTCTTTTTCTACTCACATTAGTCCTCCACTGGGAAAAAGAGGGGTAGAGGTCAATATGAAAGAGCAAGCAGCAGCAACACTGGTACAAGAAGAGATGCAGGAAATGGTTACAAGAAGAGGCCAAAAGTTGTGGGACAAGGTGTATTTGTTGTTGATACTAGATATACATGTATTAATGTAAGTGTCTTACAAAACTGTCAAAATTATATTTTTAAATGTGAGTCCTAAAATAACTATGTTGTTGATATTGCAGCAAGGATTGTCTAGCAGTAGGAGGGTTAATACTGGTGTGGTGAGTTTTGCACATGTGGCAGGTGATATTGGTTTTAAACCTACCAAGGGACTGAAGTGAAAAGGCAAACAGGCCATGACTCAAAGAGAACTTCAAGTCCAAAGTGTTATGCGTCGCATTCAAACCAGATTAAAAGTTGTTGGAATTCAAACAAGGGGACAAGCCAAGGGAAAATCACCCTCAAAGAAAACTTCTTAGTTTAATGTGTGTTGGTGCTTTGGTGGTTGTGTGGTTGTAACAACCAAACTTAAATTAGTGGTTGTTTTGTATTTTGGTGCTTGTGTGGTTGTTCAACCAAACTTAAAGTAGGGATTGTTTTGTGTTTTGGTGCTTGTGTGGTTGCTCAACCGAACTTAAAGTAGTGACTATTTTTTGTTTTGGTGGTTAATTTAAGTTATTGTGGTTGTTGGTTGAAACAATGAAACACTATGATGTTTGTGTTTAATGATCAAGAAAGCACTAGGTTATGTTATTATTTCGTGTTTTGTTATCATATTACCTATTACATGTAACTGTAGTTTTATGAAAAAGGACAAGTCATTGAACATACACAAAGATATATATATATATATACTAGGTAAATTGTTCGTGCTTCGCACGGTGGTGAACTACGTCAATAATCTACTTCTGAACATTTGATAATATAAGTGTTTTCGAGTGGGTACAACCCTACGATCAAATTTCAAGAATATTTTATCTAATGATGAAATGAAATATTTTTTAATCTTAAAACTAAAAAGATTGATTCTAAGTGTTTATGCATTTTGTTATTAATTTTTCATTTTACTGTAGTTATTTATCACCAAAGTCCTTAGAAAAGATATTTAATTATTTCATTGTCTATATTTGTATTTTCAAAAAGTGGTACAAACATTTTATTCATCAATTGCGAGAGTTTTTCTCATATTCAAGGCCTCTACATACAAAATCTAAATACTATACATCTTATATAATTAGTTGTGTACTTGATAAGTTGATTAAATTTTAAAACATGTCTCTTGGAGTTCAATAAAATAACGTATGTCGCTCATATAATTTGGATTAAATGATGTCTTGGCAAGTTCCTTATTCAAAATCATTCGCAGTCGATGACACTACTTTGATAGCCAAAAGGCATATTTAGTTGTTATGTTTCGATCAATATGGTTAAAACTTTATTTTTTTGTGACTTTAAATCTAATGTTTATAAGGAGATAATTAATTCTTTAATATTTGATTAATATGGATTCATCCTACTTTGAGAGGTAATTCATTGACTCCAATCCAACATTTGAACCCCAAACTTTTGATTAAGGTTAAGTACAATACTTACCATCCCACTACATTCCTTTATTTTTTGGATGTCACTAATCGATTGAATACCTTGATAAGATAGAAAGTTGAATAACTAAAACTCCAAGGTTGTGTGGAAAGTCCCTTCTTGGACATCCCATGGATCTTTTTGCCACTGAAAACTCTATAAAGATCAAAGTCATTTATTTTACAAGTTTAAGAATTTTAATCTACATGACACTAATAGTCTAATGATTACATCAAACTTTTGATTAACATATCTTTACTTCAACATAATGATCAAAAACATAAACATAAACAACTAAATTTTAAACATGTACTCAAAAACAACAATTATTAATAACATAAGCATAAATTAATGACTGTAAAAAACATACCAGGATCTGTAACAATAAAATGAAACAGAAAGGAAAAAAACGAGTCCACTAAATGCACATTGTCCCCTTAAGGAAATTATTTCCCTCTAGAACCTGAGGTTTAAAGGAATAGATCCTCTCAGGATAGAACGATTCTATTCACCAGTGTATTGATTCAAAATAATGGTGTCAGTGAGCCACTCAATACACAAATATTTAATGGTGCAGAAGAAGAAGAAAAAGAAGTTCAGAATTTTCATTGTTTTAAAATTAGAGGAAATCCCTCTATTTATAGGCAACAAAGGGTAGTGTGAATAAATGATTATTGTGTCTTATCAGAAAGGTCACAACTCTTTGAAAAAGTCACAACCTTTCATAAAAGTCACTACTTTTTATAAACGTCGCAACTTTTCATAAACGTCGCAACTCTTCATAAAAGTTGCAACTCTTCATAAAAGTCGCAACTCTTCGTAAAAGTCACAACTTTTCATGCCTTATCAGAAAAGTCACAACTATTTGAAAAAGTTACAACCCTTCGGAAAGGTCACAACCTTTCATAAAAGTAAGAACTTTTCATAAAAGCCGCAACTCTTCATAAAAGTCACAACTTTTCATGAAAGGGGAAGGCTAGTTTTGGAAATAAATAAATTAAAAGGGAATCCTAATTTGTGATGGCACCACGTAGGTGGGCTTAGGGTTCTCTTTTATATATATATATATATATATATATAGCTTTAATCAGCAGAAACATACATCACTAAAACACCAAACCAAACTAATCCACAAAATGAGAACCCTAGAACCAAAAGACCTTGTGTTAATAACAATTACATTCACAAAAAAAATTTCAACGACACACTTAATAAAAGAACAATATCACAGTACATATCAAACTAATACCCAAAATTAGTTTCAACATCCATCTACACTTCAGCTGCTTTTCTTGTTTATTGGTCTTCTTCAATAGACCCAAAATCACAGCATTCGTCTGGCTAGGAAATTTTGGATCATGCCAATCGAAAAACTTACAAGGATTTCGAAATAAGGACTGCATTTCATAAAATCAAAGTTGAAAAAATTACATAATAAGAACTTGGTAAATAAAAAGCAAAAAAATATGAAACAATACATACCCCATAGTGTCTACAACCAAGAAATCTACGTCCGTGATTGTCATTTGCCCATGAAATTTTCAGAATTGGAGGAGTCCCACATAAACAAACAAGTCTCCTATTATAATTCATGAATTTAGCAAATGCAATTAAAACAAAAAAGAGAGAAAAAAGAAGAAATTTGAAAAGGGAGAGGGATTAGGGAGAATAAATAGTTAGAGAATAGAGAGAGAAAGTTCTGAAAATATACCAAATATTAAAGAAAAATGGAGATTTTAGGTTTTTTTTACTGTTGTAGCTTTATGATGTGGCAAAAAATTACTTTCTCACGTGCCTAGTAGAGTTTGTTGCCAATTTCTACTCCAGGTGGACAATAAAGGTGTATGCGATGGAGGAATAAACAAGTTTGGGGGGAGGGGGGGGGGGTAATTAAAACGAAATATAGTTTAGGTGTACACTGAATTAAAGGCTTCAAGTTCAGGGGGGTAATGAGCACTTTTGCCTATATATTATAAAATACCCAAAAAAATTAGGATGGTATAACTTTTTTAAAAATAATTGAACCCCCTAGTCAAGTATATCCTCCATTGTATTAGTAAACTTCTATATTACTAAAGTCACTAAATTTTATCCGTTTCATTTGTAAGGGAAAAAGGCATAAGTGTAGGATCAAAATAATCAAATGTAACACCCTGTATCAGAAACAGACCAAAAATGCAGATTTTGAGAAGTTCCAAGTGCAACCCATGGTTGCCATCCACGGACCATAGGTCAAACCACGGCCCGTGCTGGTGGTCCGTGGTTCACCACTGAAACCCCTCCCAGACCGAGCTCAGAAAATTGGTTGAGTCTCGACCCACGAACAGACCCACGGTCCGTAGGTCAGACCACGGTCCGTGGCTTGTGTCCGTGGATCAAGACTCCTTTACCCAGCCTCTGACACGAACTACGGTCGACCAGCACAGATCGTCATTCGATGCACGGTCCGTAGGTATGACCATAGGTAAGGGTCAACAGCCAGTTAGATGAACATTATGATTGGGTCAACTTCAGATGGTCATAACTCTTAACACGAAAGAAATTATGTGTTCCATAACCTATGATATGATAGATAATTGAATCCTCTTTCCAACACACCGAGTTTGCTAAAATCCGACCTCCGAGTAAAAAGTTATGCTCGTTTTAGTGAAGCCCTATCGAGCATACTTAACCGACGACCCCAATCTACGGACCGTCGATTGACCTACGGCCCATAGGTCCAATCCGTCGGTCACTCCGACAGCAATTAAGTCAGGGGCCTTTTGGTCTTTTCCTATCTCGTTGGACCCCTAAGATACATTGTTTAGACCCTAAATCATGAGGTTTTAGTCAGTTTAAGTCTAGAAACATAACTAGAACTTATCTAAGTCAAATCATTAATCAAAATTTAGAAAAATTAGAGCGTAAGAGGAGAAAAGAGGTCAAGAACCCTAGTTCAAGAACGCAGCAAGTTTTCTTCAGTTCCAGCCCCGAAATCGAAAGATTTCTCCGTGGAATTCGTCACCAGGTATGTGGGATTTCACTAGTGGGTTCCTTTCGCCCATTAGGTCCCTAGAATTCAGTCAGATTCTTGATTCCATGATTATGAACAGACCTAGGGT
>JAJOOR010010423.1:0-18354 GCA_036250505.1 Solanum acaule | reverse complement strand
ATATTGTCGTAGTTCCAACTGATTAACATACAATGCTTTTGGGCATATATGTATTCTTCTTTGCTTTAGGGATTTCATTTGGGGTATTTTATCCTAAGCTGCTGTACTACCAAGTAGCTATATTTCCTTAAGAATGGTTTATTGTTTGGTGCATAAAAACACTGCAATATGGTCCAGCTTGGTTGATTGGCAAATGTGTGAAGATGTGGAATTATAATGTAAGCATCATGTTTTGTCTCCTTTGGAACTCTACAGGTTAAGGCAGTGTATGTGAAGAACTTGCCCAAACACATTAACCAAGACAAGCTAAGAGAGTTGTTTGAACATCATGGGAAAATTACGAAAGTAGTTCTTCCTCCAGCTAAACCAGGGCAAGAACAGAGCAGATATGGCTTTGTTCACTTTGCTGATAGGTCAAGTGCTATGAGGGCCCTGAAGAACACTGAGAAATATGAGATAGATGGTATATCCCACTTCTTTCTTTGGATTGGAGTTCACTTCATACAACAAATTGTATAGTGACACTGATGCATTGCTGCTCTTTTGGATCAGGGAAAATTCTGGAGTGTTCACTTGCAAAGCCTCAGGTGGATCAAAAATCTTCAGGAGGATCAAGCTCACAAAAGGGAGCCACACTTCCAACTTACCCTCCTCGTATTGGATATGGCATGATGGGAGCCCCTTATGGTGCTCTAGGTGCAGGTTTTGGTGCAGGATATGGTGGTCCAGGTGTAGCCCAAGTAAGAGCTTTTTTCATGTCTTTAATAGTGAATGCTTGTGTTTTCCGCTGCTGTTCTTTTCTTTGCATAAATTTCGTTATATTTAGGTCATTACATTTTAATACTAAATATTTTTCTTGTAAAAATACATAGTTTTGAAAACTACACTTCTCCCTACATGGAGATGTGTGTCTTCGAAAGGAAAGACTCCGGAATAGTACCTAGGCATAGTGGAAGTGTACGAATGGAGTTTTAATGAGTTAATAACGTTTATATATATATCATTTGCATATGTAATTTTTTTTCTTCATGGAGATGCGTGTCTTCCAAAGGAAAGACTCCGGAATAGTACCTAGGCATAGTTGAAGTGTATGAATGGAGTTTTAATCCCAATGAGTTAATAACGTTTATATATGTATCATTTGCATATGTAATTTTTTTCTTCTGTTGTATTCTTAACTTAGTTTACATTGATCGTGAGTGGTTATTGGGGTTTTGGGACAACTTAAATCTTAACTTTCGGAAAGAAGGTTTTTTGAGGAAATTTTGCTCCACGTGATTTTAGGTCTACTTTGTTTCTTCTTATCACCTTTAATTGTCACGTTGTTGAACCATAATATTCAGTGATTGATACCTGCCCCACCCATCCCAACGAAGAAAAAGAAAAAATATATTCGTTGTTTGGATAATTTTTAACATTTGATCCCCTTTGCTTTAGCATAGCGGAGTGCGCAACACGTGATGTGTAGGCTATGCGCACATAACGGGTTCAAATCTTGCTGCACAAAAGCTTGGTATTCTAGTGAAGAAGTATAAAGGGATGGGCCCATTATCCATTGAGTTTCGTACTGCATGCTACTAGCCCTCAATGATTTTCCCATTATAAAAGAATAATCTTAAATAAGTTTCCTGTTGATTTGTAGCTTGTAAGCAAAGTATTCAGTTGCTAGGGTCTGTTAGTTTATTTTGTGGCAAGTTGTGTGGCGCTTCTATTAATGATGAGTATGATTTATCATCTACACAATGTTGTCAACTGTGCCCAATATGTAAAGCAAAAACTGCGGAGATAACCTGTTTCCGTTGTGTTAATATTACATATGCTCAAGTTTTTTCAGAGCCCAAGAAATACCTATTTCAAGATTTCTGTTTTGATTAAATCTAAATAGATGAAAATCACAGGCCTTCTATTGTCATCCTCTTGTATAGCTTGTGTTTAGATAAATTTGTGAATCTGCAGCTTTACTAACACTTGTTGCTCCTCACTTCACAGCCAATGGTTTATGGAAGAGGAGCTACACCTGGTGGTTTGGCAATGATGCCGATGCTTTTACCTGATGGAAGGATTGGATATGTCCTGTAAGTACAACCTGTCTATAGCAGTTGCTTCGCTAAGCCTGATAATGAATGGAAAAGTCCAATCTGATTTCATGATATAAAGGAAAACTAGCGTTCAGGAGCAAAACAACTTCTTTCTGCATTTTCTGAACTCCATTTATTGTGAGTCGTGGCTGAAATTCACGAAATAGAAGACCATTAATGCCATATTATCTAAAGACAGGCACACCTCTAGTGAAGCATTAGATACTATAGTATTAGTAATAGGGTGTTTAATTAGGTTCCATCAGAAGTGCTTGTTCTCAAATGCTTCAATGGTGTTTAGCTTGTTTTGGTTGTACTATTTCTGATCTCTCTTTCCCATCCAGGCAACAACCAGGAGTTATGCATTCCCCTCCTCCAACATCACGAGGTGGACGTAGTGGTGGAGGCAGTTCAAGTGACGGAAGGCGGGGTGACAGTGGTGGACGAGGGCGTCCCCGTTACAACCCATACTAGGTGTAAATGAACGCCGTTGATGTTATAAAGCACAATGTTTGCTGTCACTTTGACAATTAAGCTATTTGACTGATGTATCTGTAGCCTGTTTAAAGAATTGACTCTCATCTCTACTCTCTTCGACAAATTCTGTTCTTCTCTGTTAAAGCAAGTCTCTTATTTTTGCACTTCTCTGGGCTCCCTATTTTCACTTCAGTAGGAGTAAATATTTATCTTTGCTCTAGAAAATTTTCTATTTATTTGAATGGGTGCTGTTTAGGTTAAGTTTGCGCACACCTCGACTATTTCACTTGTTAACGTATAGTGAGTAAAATGTGTTCCTTAGTCATACAGTTTCACCAACTTTATGATTACTAAGCCACTCTTAAGACGCGTTTGTTTTGTGAACAAGTTATATTGTGATTATAGTGATAATTATAATACCAAAAAAATAAAATAAAACGAAATCCATGAGATACAATATAGCACTTGTGATTTTACATTAGATAAACTTGTATGTTGCCAATTTATTGTTATAGTATTAGTTAAGTTTTGTGTAAGGTATAAAAGTTAATATAACTTATACCATGTTTGGTCGATAGGATTCTAAATTATGTATAAAAGTTAATTCATATTTAAATTTTATATGGTGTTTGGTTGCGTTTTTTGTAATCCTACATAATTAATTAATACTTACAAAATTTATGAGGGAATTTATGTATAAGTTTTGAGGGAATTTATGTATAAGTTCTGCGGGATAGAAGGTGGAATAAGTTACGTAGATATTATTTATACATGTATTAAAATAGTTAATTACACATTTACCCCTATTGATTTCTGTTGGAATATCACATACACACGAAAAATTGAGAAAATTACGCGATTCTTAAAAAAGAGACTGTAAATGCACAAATGGGAGCAAAAGAAAGGGTGTGAGTATAGGTGAAAGTTCCTCAACTCAATACGGATGTCCTCATAATTTTTTTTGAATTTCTTTTTTGAGTGCTCCAGGCGCTAGATTTATGGGCTAATACACATAAAAAATTAAGGAATTTGCGCGATTCCTAAAACAAGGCCTGTAAATGAGGAAACGGGAGCAAAAGAAATGGTGTAAGTATAGGTGAAGGTTCCCCAACTCAATACGGAGGTCCTCATAAAGTATTTTGATTTTTTTTTGGGTGCACCGGACTCCAAATCCATAGGCATTTAATACACACGAAAAATTAAGGAATTTGCGTGATTTCTAAAAAAAGGTCTGTAAATAAGGAAATGGGCACAAATAAAATAGTGTGACTATGTGAGTATACGTGAAAGTTCCCCAACTCAATACAGTGATCCTTATAAAGTTTTTTGAGACATTTTTTTGGGTGCTTCGGGGGCCAGATCCATGGGCTAATACACACGAAAAATTGAGAAATTTGCGCGATTCTTAAACAAGGGCCTTTAAATGTGGAAATGGGTGCAAAAAAAATGGTGTGAGTATATGTGAAGGTTCCTCAACTCAATACCGAGGTCCTCACAATATTTTTTGAGAATTTATTTTTAGGTGCTTCGGGTGCCAGATCCATGGGCTTATACACACAAAACATTGAGAAAATTTGTGTGATTCCATAAAAAGGGCCTATAATACGAAAATGGGGTGAAAAAAATGGTATGAATTCGTGAAGGTTCCCCAACTTAATACGGAGGTCAACATAAAGTTTTTTGAGAAAAAAAGTTTTGGGTGCTCTGGGCGCCAGATCCATGGGATAATACACATGAAAAATTGAGAAATTTGTGCGATTCCTAAAAAATGACCTGTAAATGTGGAAATGGGCGTGAAAAAAATGGTGTGAGTATACGTGAAGGTTCCTCAACTCAACACGGAGGTCCTCATAAAATTTTTTGAGAAAAAAATTTGGATGCTCCAGGCGCCAGATCCATGGGATAATACACACGAAAAATTGAAGAATTTGTGCGATTCCTAAAAAGGGGTTGCAAATGCGAAAATGGTGTGAGTATACGTGAAAGTTCCCCAACTCAATACAGAGGTCCTCATAAAGTTTTTTGAGAATTTTTTTTTGGGTACTCTGGGCGCCATATCTATGGGCTAATTAATACACATGAAAAATTGAGTAATTTGTGCGATTCCTAAAAAAGCCTATAATGAGGAAATGGGCACGAAAAAATGGTGTAAATATACATGAAGGTTCCCCAACTGAATACAGAGGTCCTCATTAAGTTTTTTGAGATAAAATTTTTGGGTGATCCAAGCGCAGATCCATGGGCTAATACACACGAAAAATTGAGGAATTAGCGTGATTCCTAAATAAGAGCCTGTAAATGAGAAAATGGGGGCGAAAAAAATAGTGTGAGTATACGTGAAAGTTCTCCACCTCAATACGGAGGTCCTTATAAAGTTTTTTGAGAATTTTTTTTAGGAGCTCCAGGCCCCTAATCCATGGGCTAATACCCACGAAAAATAAAGGAATTTGCATGATTTCTAAAATAGGGACTGTAAATACAGAAATGGGCGCAAACAAAATAGTGTGAGTATACGTGAAGGTTCTCCAACTCAATACAGAGGTCCTCATAAGGTTTTTTGAGAAAATTTTTTTGGGTGCTCCGGGCCCCAGATCCATGGGATAATACACACGAAAAATTGAAGAATTTGCACAATTTCTAAAAAAAGACCTGTAAATGCGGAAATGAGCGTGAAACAAATGGTGTGAGTATACGTGAAGGTTTCCCAATTCAATATGGAGGTCCTCATAAAGTTTTTTGAGAAAAAAATTTAGGTGCTCCGGGCACCACATCTATTGACTATAACACACAAAAAATTGAGAAATTTGCGTGATTCTTAAAAAGGGCATGTAAATGCGGTAATGGGCTAGAAAAAACTGGTGTGAGTATACGTGAATGTTCCCTAACTCAATATGGAGGTACTCATAAAGGTTTTTGAGAATTTTTTTTTGGGTCCTCCGGGCGTCAGATCTATGGACTAATAATACACAAGAAAAATTCAAAAATTTATGTGATTCCTAAAAAAGGGCCTGTAAATGAGAAAATAGGCGCAAAAATAATGGTGTGAGTATATGTGTAGGTTTACGAACTCAATACAGAGGTCCTCATAAAGTTTTTTGAGAATTTTCTTTTTGGTGATCCGGGCAACATATCTATGGGCTTAACACACGAAAATATGAGAAATTTGCACGATTCCTAAAAATGGGTCTCTAAATGCGGAAATGGACGCAAAAAAAATAGTGTGAGTACACGTGAAGGTTTCCCAACTCAGTACGGATGTATTCATAAAGTTTTTTCAGAAAAAAAGTTTTGGTGCTACGGGCGCCAGGTCCATAGGCTAATACACACGAAAAATTACGGAATTTGCGCGATTCGTAAAAAAGGGAATGTGAATGAGGAAATGGTCGCGAAAAAAATGGTGTGAGTATACATGAAGGTTCCCCAACTCAATACGGAGGTCCTCATAAAGTTATTGGGGAAAATATTTTTGGTACTCCGGACACCAAATCCATGGGGATTTACACACAAAAAATTGAGGAATTTGCGCGATTTCTAAAAAAGGGCATGTAAATGCAGAAATGGGCGTGAAAAAATAGTGTGAGTATACATGATAGTTTCCCAACTCAATAAGGAGGTCCTCATAAAGTCTTTTGAGATTTTTTTTTTGGATTCTTTGGGCACCAAATTCATGGGCTAAAACAAACAAAAATTGAGAAATTTGCGCGATTCCTAAAATAGGGCCTGTAAATGAGAAAATGGCCGCAAAAAAAAATGATGTGAGTATACGTGAAGGTTCGCCAACTCAATACGAAGGTCCTCATAAAGTTTTTTGAGAAAAAAAATTTATGTGCTCCGGGCGCCAGATCCATGGGCTAACACATCAAAAATTGAGGAATTTGCGCGATTCCTAAAAAAGGACTTGTAAATTCAGAAATATGCGTGAGTAAATGGTGTGAGTATACGTAAGGTTCTCCAACTCAATATGGAGGTCCTCATAAAGAGTTTTGAGAAAAGAAGTGTGGGTGCTTTGGGAGCCAGATCCATGGGCTAATACACACAAAAAATTAAGGAATTAGCGCGATTCCTAAAAAAGGGCCTGTAAATGCGGAAATGGTGTGAATATACATGAAGGTTCCCCAACTCAATACAGAGGTCCTCATAAAGTTTTTTGAGAAATTTGTTTTGGGTGCTCCGGGCAACAGATCCATGTGCTAATACACACGAAAAATTGAGGAATTTGCGCGAATCCTAAAAAAGGCTTATAAATGATGAAATGGGCGCGAAATAAATGGTGTAAGTATACGTGAAGGTTCTCCAACTTAATACAGAGGCCCTGATAAAACTTTTTGAGAAAATAAGTTAAGGTGCACCGAGAGCCGGATTGATGAGCGAATACACAAGAAAAATTAAGGAATTTGCGCGATTTCTAAAAAATGGCAAGTAAATACAGAAATGGGCGCGAAAAAAATTGTGCGAGTATACGTGAAGGTTCCCAAACTCAATACGGAGGTCCTCTTAAATTTTTTAAGAAAAAATATTTTGGTTGCTCCGGGCGCCAGATTCATGGGCTAGTACACACGAAAATTAAGTAATTTGCGCGATTCGAAAAAAAAAGCTTGTAAATGAGTAAATGGGCGCGAAAAATATGGTGTGACTATATGTGAAGATTCCCAACTCAATGGGAAGGTGCTCATAAAGTTTTTTGGGGAAAACACTTTGGTTTCTCAAGGCGCTAAATCCATGGGTTAATATACACAAAAAAAATTGAGGAATTTGCGTAATTCTTAAAAAGGGGTTGTAAATGTAGAAATGAGCGCGAAAAAAATGGTGTAAGTATACTTAAAAGTTCCCTAACTCAATACGAAGGTCCTTATAAAGACTTTTGAGAAAAAAATTTGAGTGCTCTAGACGCCAGATCCATGGGCTAATACAAACGAAAAATTGAACAAATTTCACGATTCCTAAAAAAAGGCCTGTAAACGAGGAAAATAGACGCGAAAAAAATGTGTATGAGTATACGTGAAGGTTCCCTAACTCAATACGGAGATCCTCATAAAGTTTTTTGAGAATTTTTTTTGGGTGCTCGGGCGCTAGATCCATGGGTTAATACACACGAAAAATTGAGAAATTTGCGCAATTCCTAAAAATGGGCTTGTAAATGCGGAAATGGGTGTGAAAGAAATAGTGTGAGTATACGTGAAGGTTCCCCAACTCAATATAGAAGTCCTCTTAAATGTTTTTGAGAAAAAAAAATTCGGTACTCTAGAGGCCAGATCCATGGGATAATACACACAAAAAATTGAAGAATTTTTGCGATTCCTAAAAAGGAGCCTGTAAATCCGAAAATGGGTGCGAAAAAAATGTTGTGAGTATTCGTGAAGGTCCCTCATTTTAATACGGAGGTCCTCAAAACGATTTTTGCTAAAAAATTTTGGGTGGTCCGGGAGTCTGATCCATGAGCTAATACACAAGAAAAATTGAGAAATATGCGCGATTCTTAAAAAATGGCCTGTAAATGCGGAAATGGTCACGGAAAAAAATGGTATGAGTATACGTGAAGGTTCCCTAACTCAATAAAGAGGTCCTCATAAAGTTTTTTAAGAAAAAAAATTTGGGTGCTCCGGGCACCAGATACATGGACATTTACATACGACAAATTGCGAAATTTGCGTGATTCGTAAAAAAAGGCGTGTAAATGTCGGAAATGGATGGGAAAAAAATAGTGTGAGTATACGTGAAGGTTCCCCAACTCAATACGGAGGTCCTCATAAGATTTTTTGGGGAAAAATCTTTGGGTGCTCCGAGCGGTAGATCCATGGGTTAATACACACGAAAAATTGAGGAATTTGGGTGATTTCTAAAAAAGGACATGTAAATGCAGAAGTGATCGCGAAAAAAATGGTGTAAGTATATATGAAGGTTCCCCAACTCAGTACGGAAGTCCTCAAAAGATCTTTTGAGAAAAAAAAATTTGGGTGCTCCGGGCGCCAGATCCATGGGCTAATACACACGAAAAATTGAGAAATTTGTGCGATTTCTAAAAGAGAGCATGTAAATGTGGAAATGGGTGGTGTGAGTATTCGTGAAGGTTTCCAACTTAATACAAAGATCCTCATAAAGTTTTTTGTGAAAAAAACTTTTGTGTACTCCGAGCGCCAGATCAATGGGCTAATACATACGAAAAATTGAGAAATTTACGCGATTCCTAAATAAGGGCATGTTCATAAGGACATGTGCGCGAAAAAAATGGTGTAAATATATGTAAAGGTTCCCCAACTCATTACGAAGGTCCTCATAAAGTATTTTGAGAAAAAAAATTTGGTTACTCGGGCGCCAGATTCATGGGCTATTACACAAAAAAAGAAGAAGAGGAATTTGCGCAATCCCTAAAATAGTTCCTGTAAATGCGGAAATGGGCGCGAATAAAATGGTGTGAGTCTTCTTGAAGGTTCTCTAATTTAATACGGAGGTCCTCAAAATAGATTTTTGTGAAATTTTTTTTCTTGCTGCGGACGCCAGATCCATGGGTTAATACACACGAAAAATTGAAGAATTTGTGCGATTCCTATAAATGGACCTACAAATGATGAAATGAGCGCGAAAAAAATGATGTTAGTATAAGTGAATGTTACCAAATCAATATGGAGGTCCTTATAAAGTTTTTTGAGAAAAAGAGTTAAGGTGCTCCGGGAACCGTAGAGATGAGCTAATACACAAGAAAAATTGAGAAATTTGCGCGATTTCTAAAAAAGGGCCTGTAAATGAGGAAATGGGTGAGAAAAAAATGGTGTGAGTATTCGTTAAGGTTCCCTAACTCAGTACGGAGGTCCTCCTAAAGTTTTTGGGGAAAATATTTTTGGTGCTTCGGGCACCAGATACATGGGATAATACACACGAAAAATTAAGAAATTTGCGCAATTTCTAAAAAGGGTCTGTAAATGCAGAAATGGATGCGAAAAAAATGGTGTGAGTAAACATGAAGGTTCCCTGAATCAATACGGAGGTCCTCATAAAGTCTTTTGAGAAAAAAGTTGTAGGTGCTCCGGGCACCAAATCCATGGGATAATACAAACAAAAATTGAGAAATTTGTGTGATTCATAATAAAGGGCATGTAAATGAGGAAATGGATGCAAAAAAAATGGTATGAGCATATGTGATGGTTCACCAACTCATTACGAAGGTCCTCATAAAGTTTTTTGAGAAAAATTGTTTTGGTGCTCCAGACACATATCCATGGGATAATATATACGAAAAATTGAGAAATTTGCGCAATTCCTAAATAGGGGCCTGTAAATGTGGAAATGTGCATGAAAAATTGTGTGAATATACGTAAAGGTTCTCCAACTCAATACGGAGGTCCTCATAAAGTTTTTTGAGAAAATAAGTATGAGTGCTTTGAAAGCCGAATCCATGGGTTAAAACACACGAAAAATTGAAAAATTTGCCCGATTCCTAAAAAAAGGCATGTAAATGCAGAAATGGGTGCGAAAAAAATTATATGAGTATACGTGAAAGTTCCCCAACTCAATATAGAGGTCCTCATAAAATTTTTTTAAAAAACCATTTTGGGTGCTCTGAGTGCCAGATCCATGGGCTAATACACATGAAATATTGAGGAATTTGTGCGATTCCTAAAAATTGCCTGTAAATGATGAAATGGATGCGAAAAAAAGGTATGAGTATACGTGAAGGTTCTCCAACTCAATACGGAGGTCCTCGTAATATTTTTTGAGAATAAAATTTAAGGTGAACCAGGAGTCGGATCCATGGGATAATACATAAAAAAATTGAGGAATTTGTAATATTCCTAAAAAAGGGCCAGAATATGCGGAAATGGGCGCAAAAAAATGATGTTAGTATACGTGAAGGTTCCCAACTCAATACGGAGGTCCACATAAAATTTTGTAAGAAAAAAGTTTAGGTTCTTCGAGCGCCAGATACATGTGCTAATACACACGAAAAATTGAAAAATTGGCGCAATTTGTAAAAAGGTCATGTAAATAAGGAAATGAGCACGAAAATAATAGTGTAAGTATATGTGAAGATACTCCAACTCAATACGGAGGTGCTCATAAAGTTTTTTGGGGAAAAAACTTTGGGTGCTCTGGGCACCAGATCCATGGGATAATACAGACAAAAAATTGAGTTATTTACGCGATTCATAAAAGAGGGCCTGTAAATGCATAGATGGGCGCGAAAAAAATGGTGTGAGTATACATGAAGGTTCCCCAACTCAATACAGAGGTCCTCATAATGTCTTTTGAGAAAATTAATTTGGGTGTTCCGGGCACCAAATCCATGGGATAAAACAAATAAAAATTGAGAAATTTGTGTGATTCCTAAAAATGATCCTGTAAATGTGGAAATAGACGCGAAAAAAATGGTATGAGTATGCGTGATGGTTCACTAACTCATTTCGGAAGTCTTCATTAAGTTTTTTAAGAAAAGTTTTTGGTGCTCCGGGCACATATTCATGGGCTAATACACACAAAAATTGAGAAATTTGCACAATTTCTAAAAAAGGGCCTGTAAATGTAAAAATATGCGTGAAAAAGTAGTGTGAATATACGTAAAAATTCCCTAACTCAATACGGAGTTCCTCATGAAGTTTTCTTAGAAAAGAAATATGAGTTCTCCGGGAGCCAGATCCATAGGCTAATACATACTAAAAATTGAGAAATTTGCGCGATTTCTTTAGAAAGGGCCTGTAAATGCAAAAATGGGAGCGAAAAAATTAGGGTGAGTATACTTGAAGGTTCCTCAACTCAATACAGAGGTCTTAATAAATTTTTTTGAGAAAGAAATTTTGGTCGCTCGGGCGCCAGATCCATGGGCTAATACACGCAAAAAAAGCGAGGAATTTACGCAAACCCTAAAATAGGTCCTGTAAATGCAGAAATGGGTGCGAAAAAAATGGTATGAGTATTATTGAAGCTTCCCTAATTTAATACGGAGGACCTCATAAAGTTTTTTGTGAAAAAAATTTTGGTTGCTCCGGACGCCAGATCCATGGGCTAATACACATGAAAAATTGAGAAATTTGCGCGATTCCTAAAAAGGACCCATAAATGATGAAATGAGCGCGAAAAAAAAGATGTTAGTAAACGTGAATGTTACACAACTCAATACGGAGATCCTCATAATGTTTTTTGAGAAAAAAGGTAAAGGTGCTTCGGAAACCGGAGAGATGAGCTAATACACAAGAAAAATTGAGAAATTTGCGCGATTTCTAAAAAAGGGCCTATAAATGTGGAAATGGGTGCGAAAAAAATGGTGTGAGAATACGTGAAGGTTCCCAACTCAGTACGGAGGTCCTCAGAAAAATTTTGGGGAAATTTTTTTTGGTGCTTCAAGAATCAGATACATGGGCTAATGCACATAAAGAATTAAGAAATTTGCGCGATTTCTAAAAAAGGGCCTGTGCAAAAATGGATGCGAAAAAATTTGGTGTGAATATACATGAAGGTTTCCTAACTCAATACGGAGGTCCTCATAAAGTCTTTTGAGAAAAAAAAAATCGGTGCTCCGGGCACCAAATTCATGGGTTAATACAAACAAAAATTGAGAAATTTGCATGATTCCTAAAAAAGGGCACGTAAAAGAGAAAATGGATGCGAAAAAAGTGGTATGAGTATACGTGATGATTCGCCAACTCATTACGGAAGTCCTCATAATGTTTTTTGAGAAAAATTGTTTTGGTGCTCCGGACACATATCCATGGGCTAATACACATGAAAAATTGAGGAATTTGCGCGATACCTAAAAAAGGGCCTGTAAATGCAGAAATGTGCGTGAAAATAGTGTGTATATATGAAAGGTTCTCCAACTCAATACAAATGTCCTCATAAAGTTTTTTGAGAAAATAAGTATGAGTGCTCCGGGAGCTGGATCCATGGGTTAATACACACGAAAAATTGAGAAATTTGCGCGATTCCTAAAAAAGGGCCTGTAAATGCAGAAATTGGTGCCAAAAAAATGATGTGAGTACACATGAAGGTTCCCCAACTCAATATAGAGGTCCTTATAAAGTTTTTTTAGAAAACAATTTTGGGTGCTCCGAGCGCCAGATCCATGGGCTAATAAAAATAAAAATTTGAGGAATTTTTACGATTCCCAAAAATGGCCTGTAAATGATGATATGGTTGCGAAAAAAATGGTATGAATATATGTGAAGGTTCCCAACTCAGTATGGAGGTCCTCATAAAGTTTTTGAGAAAAGAATTTAAGGTGCACCAGGAGTTGGATCCATGGGCTAATACACAAGAATAATTGAGAAATTTGCGATATTCCTAAAATTAGGGGCAAAAAATGCGGAAATGGGCGCGAAAAAATGGTGTTAGTATACGTGAAGGTTCCCCAACTCAATATGGAAGTCCTCATAAAGTCTTTTGAGAGAAAAAAATTGGGTTCTCTGGGCGCCAAATCCTTGGGCTAATATAAACGAAAAGTTGAGAAAAATTTGCGCGATTCCAAAAAAATGCATGTAAATAAGGAAATGGAGCGAAAAAAATAGTGTGAGTATATGTGAAGATTCTTAACTCAAAACGAAGATCCTCATAAAGTTTTTTGAGAAAAAAAGTATGGGTGCTCCGGGCGCCGGATCCATGGCTAATACACAACAAAAATTGAGAAATCTACGCGATTCCTAAAAAAGGGCATGTTAATGCGGAAATAGTCACGAAAAAAATAAGGTGAGTATACGTGAAAGTTCCCCAACTTAATATGGAGGTCCTCATAAAGTTTTTTAAGAAAAAAAGATTGGGTGCTTCGTGCACCAGATCCATGGGCTATTACAGACAAAGAATTGAAGAATTTGCGCAATTCCTAAAAAAGGGCCTATAAATGCGGAAATGAAAGTGAAAAAAATGATGTGAGTATACGTAAAGGTTCCCCATCTCAATACGGAGGTCCTTATAAAGTTTTTTGACAAAAAAAATTTGTGTGCTCCGGGCGCCAAATCCATGGACATTACACACAAAATTTAGGAATTTGCGTGATTCCTACAAATGGGCCTGTAAATACGAAAATGGGCGCGAAAATAATTGTGTGAGTATTCATGAAGGTTCCCCAACTTAATACAGAGTACCTCATAAAGTTTTTTGAGAAAAATAATTTGGGTGCTCCGGGAGCCAGATCCATGGGCTAATACAAACAAAAAATTAAGGATTTTGCACGATTCCTAAAAAGGGCTTGTAAGTAAGGAAATGGGCGCCACAAAATAGTGTGAGTACACGTGAAAGTTCTCCAACTCAACACAGAGGTCCTAATAAAAATTTTTGAAAAAAAGAATTTGGGTGCTCTGGGAGCCAGATCCATGACCATTTACACACAAAAAATTGAAGAGTTTGTGCGATTTCTAAAAAAGACTTGTAAGTGAGGAAATGGGTGCGAAAAAAATGGTGTGAGTATACGTGAAGATTCCCCAACTCAATACGGAGGTCCTCATAATGCTTTTTGAGAAAAAAAGTTAGGGTTCTCCGAGAGCCGAATCCATAGGCGAATACACACGAAAAATTGAGGAATTTATGCGATTGTTAAAAAAGGGCTTGTAAATGCGAAAATGGGAGCGAAAAAAAAGGTGTGAGTATACGTGAAGGTTCCCCAACTCAATAGGGTGATCCTCATAAAAAAAATTAAGAAAAAAAGTTTGTGTGCTCCCAGCGCCAGATATGAGGGCTAATACACACGAAAAATTGAGAAATTTGTGCGATTCCTAAAAAAGAACCTATAAATGAGGAAATGGGCGCAACAAAAATGGTGTAAGTATACGTGAAGGTTACCCAACTCAATATAGAGGTCGTCATAAAAAAATTTGAGAATAAAATTTTGGGTGATCGGGGCGCCAGATCTATGGTCTAGTTCACACAAAAAATTGAGAAATTTACGCGATTCCTAAAAAAGGGCCTTTAACTGCGGAAATGTCCGTGAAAAAAAATGGTATGAGTGTACATTAAGGTTTCCTAAC
Source organism: Solanum acaule (assembly GCA_036250505.1). NCBI lineage: Eukaryota > Viridiplantae > Streptophyta > Magnoliopsida > Solanales > Solanaceae > Solanum > Solanum acaule. The sequence continues at coordinate 3,854 of JAJOOR010010423.1, read as the reverse complement.
TCAATACGGTGGTCCTAATAAATGTTTTTGAGAAGAGAAGTATGGGTGCTCCGGGCGTTAGATCCATGGGCAATTACACCAGAAAAATTGAGGAATTTGCGCGATACCTATAAAGGGCCTATAAATGCGAAAATGGGAGTGAAAAATTTGGTGTGAGTATACATGGCGGTTCCCCAACTCAATATGGAGGTCCTCATTAAATTTTTTGAGAAAAAAATTTTGGGTGCTCTGGGCGCCAGTTCCATAGGATAATACACACAAAAAATTGAGGAATATGCGCGTTTCCTAAATAAAGGCCTGCAAAATTCATAAATGTGCGCAAAAAAAATGATGTAAGTATTCGTGAAGGCTCCCCAACTTAATACAGAGGTCCTCATAAAGTTTTTTGTGAAAAAAAATATGGGTGCTTCGAACGCCAGATATATAGGCTAATACACACGAATAATTGAGAAATTTGTGTGAATCCTAAAAAAGGGCATGTACATGTTGATATGGGCACAAAAAAAATGATGTGAGTATACGTGAGGGTTCCCCAACTCAATACAGAGGTCCTCATAATGTTTTTTGAGAAAAAAAAATTCCGAGCTCCGGGCGCCAGATTAGTGGGATAATACACACACAAAAATTGAAGAATTGGTGCGATTTCTAAAAGAGTGCCTGTAACTGAGGAAATCGACACTGAAAAAATGGTGTGAGTATATCTGAAGGTTCTCCAACTCAATACGGTTGTCCTCATAAAGTTTTTTTAGAAAACAAATTTGGGTGGTCCGAGCGCTAGATCCATGGACTAATACACACGAAAAATTGAGGAATTTGCGTGATTTTTCAAAAAAAGGGATCTAAATGCATAAATGAGCGCGGAAAAAATGGTGTGAGTATACACGAAGGTTCCCCAACTCAATATGAAAGTCCTCATAAAGTCTTTTGAGGAAAAAAAATTGGGTTCTCCGGCGACAAATCCTTGGGCTAATATAAACGAAAAGTTGAGAAATTTGCGCGATTCCTAAAAAAAAGAATGTAAATGAGGAAATGACGCAAAAAAAATATTGTGAGTATACGTGAATTTTCTCAACTCAAAACGGAGGTCCTCATAAAGTTTTTTGAGAAAAAAAGTATGGATGCTCCGGGCGCCGATTCCATGGGCTAATACACACGAAAAACGGAGAAATTTGTGCGATTCCTAAAAAAAGGTCTGTAAATGCGGAAATGGGTGCGAAAAAAATGGTTGGAGTATACGTGAAGGTTACCCAATACAATACAGAGGTCCTCATAAAGGTTTTTGAGAAAAAAAATTGGTGCTCTCAGCGCAAGATCCATAGGCTAATACACAAGAAAAATTGAGGAATTTACGTGATTCCTTAAAAAGGGCATGTAAATGCGGAAATGATCGCGAAAAAAATGATGTGAGTATACGTGAAAGTTTTCCAACTTAATACGGAGGTCCTTATAAAGTTTTTTAAGAAAAAAATTTTGGGTGCTTCGTACGCCAGATCCATGGGATAATACAGACGAAAGGTTGAAGAATTTGCGCAATTCCTAAAAAGGGCCTATAAATACGGAAATTGGCGCGAAAACAATGATGCGAGTATACGTGAAGGTTCCCCAACTCAATATGGAGGTCCTTATAAAGTTTTTTGACAAAAAAATATGTGTGCTCCGAGCGCCAGATCCATGGGCTAATACACACAAAAAATTGATAAATTTGTGTGATTCCTAAAAAAAGGCTTGTAAATGAGGAAATGGATGCGAAAAAAATTGTGTGAGTATTCGTGAAGGTTCCCCAACTTAATACAGAGTACCTCATAAAGTTTTCTGTGAAAAATTATTTGGGTGCTCCGGGCGCCAGATCCATGGGCATTACAAATGAAAAACTGAGGGATTTGTACTATTCCTAAAAAGGGCTTGTAAATAAGTAAATGGGAGCCAAAAAAATAGTGTGAGTACACGTGAAGGTGCTCCAACTCAACACAGAGGTCCTAATAAAGTTTTTTGAGAAAAAAAAATTGGGTGCTCCGGGAGCCAGATCCATGGCCAAATACACACGAAAAATTGAAGAATTTGCGCGATTTCTAAAAAAAGCTTGTAAATGATGAAATGGGTGCGAAAAAAATGGTGTGAGTATACATGAAGGTTCCCTAACTCAATACGGAGGTCCTTATAATGCTTTTTGAGAAAAAAAGTTTGGGTTCTCCGAGAGCCAGATCCATGGGCTAATACACACGAAGAATTGAAGAATTTACACGATTGTTAAAAAAGGGCTTGTAAATGCGGAAATGGGCACGAAAAAATGATGTGACTATACGTGAAGGTTCTCCAACTCAATACGGAGGTCCTCATAAAAAAATTAATAAAAAAAGTTTGGGTGCTCCCGGCACTAATACACACAAAAATTTGAGAAATTTGTGCGATTCCTAAAAACGGGCCTGTAAATAAGGAAATGGGCGCGACAAAAATGGTGTGAGTATATGTGAAGGTTACCCAACTCAATACAGAGGTCGTCATAATAAATTTTGAGGATAAAATTTTGGGTTCTCGGGGCGCCAAATGTATGGGCTAGTACACACGAAAAATTGAGGAATTTGTGCAATTCCTAAAAAAGGGCCTTTAAATGCAGAAGTGTCCGTGAAAAAAATGGTATGAGTATACATTAAGGTTTCCCAACTCAATACGGTGATCATCATAAAGGTTTTTGAGAAAAGAAGTATGGGTGCTCCGAGCGTCATATCCATGAGCAATTACACAAGAAAAATTGAGGAATTTGCGCGATTCCTAAAAAGGGCCTGTAAATGCGAAAATGGGTATGAAATATTTAGTGGGAGTATACATGGCGGTTCCCCAACTCAATATAGAGGTCCTCATAAAGTTTTTTGAGAAAAAAAAAATTGGGTGCTCCAGGCGCCAGATCCATGTGCTAATACACACAAAAATTTGAGGAATATGCACGATTCCTAAATAAGGGCCTGGAAAATGTGTAAATGTGCGCGAAAAAATGGTGTGAGTATTCGTGAAGGTTCCCCGACTAATTACAGAGGTCCTCATAAAGTTTTTTGTGGAAAAAAAATTGGGTGCTCTGAGCGTCAGATAATGGGTTAATACACACTAATAATTGAGGAATTTGTGCGATTCCTAAAAAGGGGCATGTACATGTGGAAATGGCCGCAAAAAATTGGTGTGAGTATACGTGAAGGTTCCCCAACTCAATACAGGGGTCCTTATAAAGGTTTTTGAGAAAAAAAATTGGGTGCTCCGGGAGCCAGATCAATGGGATAATACACACAAAAAAATTGAGGAATTTGCGCAATTTCTAAAAATGGGCCTGTAAATGAGGAAATGGCGCGAAAAAATGGTGTGAGTATACGTGAAGGTTCCCCAACTCAATACGAGGTCCTCAAAAAGATTTCTAAGAAAAAAAATTAGGTGCTCCGGGAGTCGGATCCATGGGCTAATACACAAGAAAAATTGAGGAATTTGGGTGATTCCTAAAATAGGGCCTGTAAATGTAGAAATAGGCAAGAAAAAATGGTGTGAGTATACGTGAAGGTTCCCCAACTCAATACGGAGGTCCTCATAAAGTTTTTTGAGAAAAATATTTTTGGTGCTCCGGACGCCAGATCTATGGTATGAGTATAAATGCGGAAATATGCGTGAAAAAAATAGTATGAGTATACGTGAAGGTTTTTCAACTCAATACGGAGGTCCTCATTGTCAAGCCCCGAGCCTACACCCTGGGCGGGACCAGCACCCGGAGACCATTTCTGGCCCCAAGCGAACCCTTGGCCTGGCTTTCTTAACTCAGCGGAAACCTAACCCAACAGAATAACTCAATGCAATGCAATATTACAAAACAACTTAAC
>JAJOOR010010422.1:0-39916 GCA_036250505.1 Solanum acaule | reverse complement strand
TAGCATCTGGTGCGTGGGCAATTTTGATTTTGGGGCCCCCAACATCGGGTGAGACGGGCCCTGCTCTGATACCATGTTAAATTAGGTCTTAGGCCTAACTCACACCCCAAAAGCTAGCTCATTAAGTTAGCTTATTTTCCTCCCTACACAACTCATCACCCACGTTTCCAAAATTATTTGTTTTTTAGACTTTTATTATATATCTAAATATATCAAATAATAGATTGGAGCATTTAATACGTTATATATGACATTGAACAATAATTAAAAAGATGAGAAGATGTAATATTTAATATTTTTTAAATCCGAAAATTTAAGAATTTTTGTGGTGCTAACACATTTTAATTTATATTCAATATTTAATTTATATAAATATATTTTAATTTCTAAATCATAGCATTATTATGTGTACATGCAATATATTTTAAATTCCTAAATTATAGCATCATTGTATGTACATGAAATTATCTACAAGATATTTTGTGAAAATATAGTTTACATAACAATAGACTAAATTGATTTGTTTTTCTAAATTTATGTAAATAGAAACATAGATTTTTTATTCCTAAATTTTAGCAGAGCATTATTGGGGTAGTTATATATGCATTTTTTTAAAACGTGAGAATGTATATATATGTATATTTTAAATGGTACAATTATATTTTTCTTTTCTCTGTTTATAATTAAAATATGTTTAGATTTAAAAAAGAGGTGCTTTCAAAGATAAGAATAAGATTTGTTACTTGTTTTTTAAAATTTAAATTTCAAATTAATTATTTAGGCAATTTTGATAATATTTTATGTAATTAGCATAAACAAAAATAACAATATTAGCTTATTTCTCCCTACACAACTCATCACCCACGTTTTCAAAATTATTTGTTTTAGAATTTTATTCTATATATAAATATATCAAATAATAGATTGGAGAATTTAATAAGTTATATATGACGTTGAACAATAATTAAAAATATGAGTAGATGTAATGTTTAATATTTTTTAAATCCGAAAATTTAAGAATTTTTGTGGTGCTAACACATTTAATTTTATATTCAATATTTAATTTTATATAAATATATTTTAATTTCTAAATCATAGAATTATTATGTGTATATGCAATATATTTTAAATTCCTAAATTATAGCATCATTATTTGTACATGCAATTATCTACAAGATATTTTGTGAAAATATAGTTTACATAACAATAGACTAAATTGATTTGTTTTTTTTTTGTTTTTTTTTAATGTAAATTCATAGATTTTTTATTCCTAAATTTTAGCAGAGCATTATTGGGATAGTTATATATGTATTTTTTTTAAGCGTGAGAATATATATATATATATATATATTAAATGGTACGATTATATTTTTCTTTTCTCTGTTTAAAATTAAAATATGTTTATATTTAAATAAATTCTCAGATTTAAAATTTAAAATATTTTTAATTTCTTAAATAAAAAGAATTAATTCATTATGAATTATGTTTTAAAAAAATACTCCACCGTGCATAAGTATTCATCTTCTTAAAAATATTTTTAGTTTTAAAATATTTTAATTTTTAATTTCAGATTTTAAATTAATTTCATTAGTTCAATATAAGTTATGTTTAAAAACACTTCATCTCATGGAGTAGTTAATAATATTTTGCTCCTTTTCTGATTTTATCTTCTTCTTGGTGTAACACGCGCGCGCACATATATATATATATTTAATTAATTAGTGATTAGTGATTATTTATTATTCAAAATTTAAAATTATGTAATAATAATATATATTTGTTTATTTATAATATTGTGTAACTACCGTGGAGTTAAATAAATGGGTCTAATTTATTGATTATTTAAAATTAAATTTCGTTACCGTAGAATTAAATGGATCTAAATCTAAGTATTGATATGTGTCTAAATTTTTTAATTAAGTGATTAGTGATTATTGATTTTTTTAAATTTAAAATTATATAATAATAATAATCTATTTTTGTTTACTTAAAATGTTGTGTCACTACCTTAGAATTACATAAATGTGTCTAGTTGTAATTTTGACATGTGTCAATTTTATTTAAATAATTATTGATTATTTATTATTTAAAATTATTTAGAATTAAAAATTCTAAAAAATTGTGGTAGTGACATCTGTCATTTTTCTTCTCCTTTTGTATATATAGATGATCTAAGGTTGCTTGTAGAGTGAAGCATCAATGTTGTTGTTGTTCTTGTGAAAGGATGTTTTACATACTACTCAAACATGATTGTGAAAGAGTTTTCTCACAAAAAAAGATTCATAAGGTTGAAAGGTTTTCTCACTTAAACTGAATCAAGAGTAAGGAGCTATTCTAAATGAGTTCTAGCTTGGATTGGCTACTTAATTGTGTCTTTCCATGGATAATAAAGATAAATATGATTAGTGATCGTTCCATGAGATTTATGATGAGCACCAAGTGGACAAGCAATGATTACCCATGTTCCATAACTATGTCCCACCATAGGTTTATCTTAGATAGACATTAGCTATTTGATCCACTTTAACTAAAGTTTATGGTTCTTACCTTTGCAAGTAAAGACATCTCTTTTTGGTGTGGGATAGTCACTGATTCCATGTTATAGCTCACATGGTCTATGTCGGTTAAAGGTAAACTTCCCACTATAATTAACTAAAGTTACTTTCTAAAGTATCTCAGAAATGTTTTATAAGATGATTAGCTTGCATTGACCATGATTATGACTTATGTTTTCTAACATTTCATTTTATGAATTCTCTTTGTTATTGAATGTCATATAAAGTCTTTTTGCATGATCTCGTAATTCTTGTGCATTTCTATCATACATGGTACATTTCATGTACTAATATATATTTGTGCCTATATTGTTTCACTAATAGGGTCTGATGCTCCTATTCCCCATATTCGTAGCAAGTTGATTTGTTTGAACCTTTGAAGATTGGTGAGTCCTCACGATCCAAGGGCCAAGATTCTTTTATTGCTTTTATGTCATTTCCGTTTCCAAATTTTGTATATGATATATGTGTTACGTCCCAATCACTTTCCTTATGATATAATTGATGTTTTTAAGACCTATGTTTGGTTTTCCTCTTTGCTCAAATTCGTTTGTATGAAATATTATCATTTGAACTCTTTACTTCTATTATCTAGCAGCGTATGATATATGCTAAGTGATTTGTATAGGGACTCTCGTGGTTCTATTCGCCATGTTTCACCTAGGGTCTAAACTGAGTTATGATAGATTGACTTATTTACCGGAGGAATATTGTAGATGTCATCATGCCCATAAATTTTTATTTCTAATAGGTTGTTACACATTTGTCTTGCTATATTAAATTACATGCTATAATTTTATTTTCATAAGAGAGTCAATATATGTGAAATCTATCTGGATACTCATAATTCATTTTATATCCCAAATTTAGGTAAAACATATTTATGAATTTTGTAACTTACTTCTTTTATTTTTATTATCTTGGAAACTAAATCATTTTATTTACCTTCTAATCAATTTTCTTATCATAGCATATCATGTTTGGTCCTATATATAGTTCACAACTCTTTACTCCTACCATCAAAACTTTCATAGGTTCAATTTGATTAGGAATCATGAAGAACCTCTCAAGTTGTATATGCATATAAAGACCACAAACTAATTTCATAGTCTTTGAATAATTACTCAATATTTCTTCTCATAATGTTTTATTTTTCTATTTTTTGTATGTCTAAACAAATTAAGGCACCAAGACGAGAGGAATCCATCTTGAAGCTTCAAAAGAATGCAATTATCCACTTCCAGGAGCTATCAAACCTTGTGATCCAGAAAAATGCAATACCCAATGTTTTGACAAGTACCAAAATAAGCCTGATCCACCTGGTATTACCGGAACACTTCTTGGAGGAACTTGTTTAGGTGACGATTGTAATTGCACCTTTTATTGTTAAGATGTACTATCCTTGATCTATGTTCAAAAGTTATCTTACTTAATATTTCTCGAGATAATAAACTAATATTTCTTCTTTATTACTATGAAATTATCATGTTTTCATTATTTTTGAATTAGAAAAGTAGGATCGTTTGGATATAAAATTAAATTCTTTTAAATTTTCATATAATCTCTTAAAGTTTTTTTTAAAAATCATATGGAGTTTGAAAAATTTACTAAAGAAAAGGTTTACCTAGAAAAAGTTCAATTGGAAAATGTTATTTGATCACAATAGTTGATATATTAATAGTAAGATGATAAAATTTATTGTTAAAAAGAAGATCATATATGATGGTGCTAGATCACATTATATATGTAAATTTATATTTATGAAAATCGACAAATAAATATTTAATCTGACTAAATTTAACATTAAAATAATGAAGATAAAAAAAGTCATCTAGAAATGTAGACAAAGCGATTAATTTAATATGTGTATTATTAAAATTTGATAAAACTAATGGCTCATCGTATTTAGTTGAAACAAATATGATGAAATTATTACAACAACAATACCATATTCATTGTAATCCTAAAAGTGAAGTTTGAAAAGGGTGATATGAACAAAGTCTTAACCCTGCCTTTTGAGGGTAATGAGGTTGTTTATATGAAGACATTTAGTACGAGTATTGTTTTTCATTTTTTTAATCTTAAGAAAAACTTACTATTTTGCATTGTTTTCTTGCACTTCCATATTCATAACATAAGAGAATTACTTCTTAAGTAACCTCAAAGCATACTTGTGCAATGCATGGATGAGGCCCCATAATCTCACCCATAATAAGTACCACTTTTAGGCCATCATAATCATACTTACCATCTTTGGATCTTATCCTTAGCTTAATTCTCATAGACAAGGGAACCTTCACCTTTAGTCAAGCAGATCAAGGAAGCCAACTATAGCAACAATCCAAGCTAAGCATACAATATATAAGAGAAACACTTTATAAGTAGCTTCAAGTCATACTTGTGCAATGCATGGATAAGAACCCATAATCTCACCCATACTAAGTACCACTTTAGGCCATCATACATAAATGATTACAATTTATCATTTCCAGGCTACCAAGGAATAGCACCATACTAGGCTAAAAAAAGCTACCATGGAAAACATACTAGCATGCAAGTCCAAGCTATTCAAGGAAGGGTACTATTGCTCCATCCTTGCTACCAATGAAATGGTTTGGCCTAACCAAGTCATGCTACCATGCAAGCATTCTATGACACTAGTTCAAGCTAACCTTAGGAAGGGTATGAGTTATCAATCCAAGGCTACCATGAGATCTCCTACTAAAGCTACCATGAAATGGTCTTGTCATACCTAGTCAAGATATTCATGAAGGGATTTTGATAACACAACTTCAAGCTAACATAACTAAACATGCTTTGATTCATTTTAGGTGAGCATCACTTTCAACCTAGAATCATTCTATGTGAGAGAACCTTTCATATCATATCATATTCATGCATAAGTGTGCATATGAGGTTAGCCTTTCAACAATACTACTACAACATCATAATCATAGACACTTCACTCTCAAAGCCTTAGCATACATAATTCATCATATTAGCTTTACTTCCAAAGACCTAATAACAAACACTCATCACAACAAGAGTTACTCTCAAAGCTTTACTTCTTACAATACTCACATAGGCCTAGATCACAAGACATTCTAATCACATGCTGTAACGACCCTAAAAACGAACTAGTGAAAATAGAGCCTCACATGTAAGTTTGAAGTTGAGAACCTGATGAAATAATGAGAGTTGGCCTTGGAAGTTTAGTTTAAAGAGATTTGAGGTCAAACGTCAAGAAACGACTATAACATCCAGAAACTAGTCATTTGAGCGAGTGTGTTGTAGTGTCTTGTTGTTGAAGTTTGGAGTGTTGTATGAGGATGAAAACTTGTAGATATACTTAGAACATCATGTTTAGGGGTTAAACGTTCGGGTACGACCCCCCAAGGACCACCCAAGGGGTCCTTGAGGAGGACCCCAACATTGGCCAAAAAGCTGTCAAAACAACTTGACCTACAGAGGCAATCGACGCCCCTTAGACCAATCCACGCCCCGTACGTCATGGGCGTAGGTCAAGACTTGGACTCCATTTTTGAGCCCCAGCCCCAATAATTGGAGGCACAATACTCCCCTTAGACCCATCCACGGTCCGTGGATGGACAACTGTAGATGCTGCCAGTTTTGACAGTTTTAATTTTAAGTTAGGGGTCTTAGTTTTAGTTAGTTATTTAATTAGGGGTTAGGAGGAACGATTAGGTAATTAATTAACTTCCTATATAAACTATTTTTAAGTCATTAAAACCCTTCATTAACTTATTAGAACCCAAATGAACATCTTTGGATATCCCATAAACTATGTGCCTACATAGGATGTGTATTAGTTCTACCCTTGGAAAGTAGAACACCTTCCACGGTGTGGGGTTTATGACACCGGATTCCATGATTAGCTCTCATGGTCTATGCCGATTAATGCCTATTCCCATCATGTGAGATATGCACTCTAGTTACTTGATAGGTACTACAAAGTGTAGGTAGTAGTATGGGATACTCTCTATACATTGCACGAGTAGGATTTGAAGGTGCTATAGTGAGTTCTCTAAGTCCTAAGGACTAAATGTGTGAAAGTCCTCTAAATGCATGAAGGTGTCCTAAATGAATCTAATGAAGATGATTGACTTCTTGTCTAAATGATATGATGAATGAGTAGCTTATATTGATGAAATGAGTTACTTAGCATGTTGTGTTGAATTGTAAAGGTTCTTATTTATTGTGGCCTTGAGGAACACCTTGGTGTGTATGAAAAGGTAGTATGGGCTGCCACTTCATGTCTTACTTAGGTGTATCTTAGGGTAACTTTAGATATAGGTTCTAAGATGATGAGATGACTTACTTGACTCATGTTCTTATGTGTTGTATGTTGGTACTAGTTGAGCATGATTACTTTAATAGGAAGCAAGATTAACGGAGAGTGCACTTTTGGTTACCTTAGGGTGATGCTTAGGTGTGGATAGTGGTATGGGACGCTATCCATACATTGCACAAAGTGTTACTTGAGGGTTGCTTGGGGTGAAGGTGAAAAGGTAAAGGTAATGGGTTTATATGTTGAACATGTCTATAATGTGGATAATGTCTTGTATGTTGGTTGTGACTTGTATTATGCCTCTTATGCTTGTACTCATGAAGTTTTATCTAAAATGGCATAGAGCATGACTTTCAACAAAATCACCCTTTTAAAGCATGTTTTTGCGTGGTCATCATACTTAGTACATTTTGTGTGCTAACCCATATTTTCCTATTTTTACTTGTGTGTAGGTTCCAGCAAGTGATCGTTTCTAGATAGAAGTTGAAGTGCTTGGATAGAGTTTTCCCCCAAGACTTGGTATGTCCTCATAGATAGAGGACAAAAACACTTATTGTTCTAGTTCCTTTATGTTTAAGACTTTTGTAGTAGACATTTTAGTATTTTGATTGTAAAGGGCCGTGACCCTATCTTGTTAAAGTTTGTCTTAAGATGGCCATGTGAGACTTAGCATTTCCGCTGAGTTATGAATGAGATTTTTAATAGTTTGGTGTTAAATAAAATTTTAATTCTGCACTATTTTCTATTGTCTATGCAATGAATGAGCTAAGAGGCCTGTATTAGACCCCTTTGGGGTCGAGTACGCCGTGTTACGACTATGGGGTGCTCTCGGGTCGTGACAAACTTGGTATCAGAACATAAGATTTTGAAAATGATTCTTAGGATCAAAGTCTCACAAGCCACGTCTAGTAGAGTCTTGTTCATCGGTGTGAGTCGCGACACATCTATGAGCGAGAGGCTATAGGACGTTAGAAGTTACACTTCTTTCATATTCTTGAAGTCGTTCCTTAGAGTAAAGTTCTATAAGTGTCCTTTCCCTAATCCTTCTCTTTTGTTTATAGGATATAAATATAAGGGCTAACCCAAGAAGGGCGGAAGAGGAGATGGTGAATGAGGGAGTTCCTCCACAATGTGATCAAGGTCTTCAAGGTGACCAAGTTGCTCTAGGCAATCAAGAGAATGAAGTTCCGGTGGTTCCCCCGAACATGACTAATGGGGAGATTAGGATGACTTTTCTAACCCTAGCCCGAGCCATGACGGCTTAAGTGAATAGGGATGTGGGGCCTATGGTGAATGCTAATGAGAGTACCGTAGCCTCAAGATTGAGAGATTTTGTGAGGATGAATCCTCCTATTTTCCTTGGCTCTAGAGTGGGAGAAGATCCCAAAGAATTCTTGGATGAAGTTTATAAGATTGTAGATGCTATGGGAGTAACTTCTAGGGAGAAGGCGAAGTTAGCTCCCTATCAATTGAAAGAAGTGGCCCAAGTGTGGTTCACTCAATGGAAAGCCAATAGGCCGGTTGAAGCGGGCCCTATTGAATGAGAGGAGTTTAAGAGAGCTTTCCTTTGTAAGTACTTTCCCCGTGAGAAGAAGGCGTGTAAGGTTGAGGAATTTATAAACCTTAGGCAAGATAACATGAGTGTTGAGGAGTATTCCTTGAAGTTTACCCTATTGTCTAAGTATGCTCCATCCTTGGTGTCTAACCCTAGAGATGAGATGAGTAGGTTTGTTACCGGTGTATCCGACCTAGTTAAGGAAGAGTGTCGTACAACAATGCTCCAGGTGATATGAATATATCTAGACTGGTTGAGTATGCTTAATCTGTTGAGGAGTCCAACCTTAAGAGGGTGAATAGGGATTTAAAGAAGGGGTAGATTCAATGAGCAAGGTCAACCTAGGTTCAAGAACAGAGCTCCTAACCAAGATTCTTCAAGTGCTCCTAAGGTTACCCAAGAAAGAGTTGGTGGTTCTCAATTTGCTAAACCTACTTGTCACAATTGTGGAAAGAAGCATCTTGGGAAGTGTCTAGCCTATACTAGTGGGTGCTATGGTTGTGGGAAGAATGATCACCAAGTGAAAGATTGTCCTACTCTTATGGCTAGAGGAAGGGAGGCCAAACAAGCTTCTCTTATTGGCCTAAATCTTGATGCTCCAAAGAAAATCCGTTTCTACGTGCTTCAAGCTAACAAGGACAAGGGAGCTAATCCGGATGATGGTGCCGGTAAGTTATAGTTCCTTGTTTTGTGATGAGATCCTTATGTGTTTTTCATGTTATCCTTAGTTGGGTTTCCTTCTAAGTGGGGGATGGTATGTTGAATAGTAAGGTTGTTGAGAGTGTTGATATCCTTATCTCTTTCCTTCTATTCTTATTCAAGCTTGTGACCAAGAGTTCTTAGTAGCTTGTTGCATGTTTTGGAGTCTTGTGTGAATATGAGTTTCCATAGTCTCCTTATGTTGCACATGTTCTAATTGAATTCTTGTATAGTTGAGAAAATGAGTTTTCAAATTGTGTTCCTTATGTTTATATGCAACTATGATGAGTTGTCTAAATATTTCATGAGTTGACTTGTTGAGCATGCCTAAATGTGTTCTTGAAAGAATTGCATAATGTGCTTTTATGAGCAAATTTCATAATGTGCCGATTAATGTTGTAATGATAATGATGTGATTTGGAGAAGGAAGTTCCTCCAATGAAATGAGAAATGAGATGTTTTGATGCATAATGAGTTTGTAGATGTAGTTCCTACCTTAATGTAGTTGTTTGAGCCTTTATGATATGGAGTAGGTGTTTCCTCCTATTTATGTGCATTTTATTGATATTGCATGCATGATTGTGGGCTGGTAGTTTTGAGTTGTTACCCTTATTGTGTTTTAAGTGTCATTCGAGGACGAATGTTCCTAAGTGGGGGATAATGTAACGGCCCTAAAAAAGAACTAGTGAAACTAGAGCCTCACATGTGAGTTTGAAGTTGAGAACTTGACTAAATAATGAGAGTTGGCCTTGGAAGTTTAGTTTAAAGAGATTTGAGGTCAAACGTCAAGAAACGACTATAACGTCCGGAAACTAGTCATTTGAGTTACTGTGTTGTAGTGTCTTGCCGTTGAAGTTTGGAGTGTTGTATGAGGATGTAAACTTGTAGAAGTGACTCCTATACTTAGAACATCATGTTTAGGGATTAAACATTCGGGTACGACCCCCCAAGGACCACCCAAGGGGTCCTTGAGGAGGACCCCAACATTGGCCAAAAAGCTGTCAAAACAGCTTGACCTATGGAGGCAATTGACTCCCCTTAGACCAATCCACTCCCCATAGATCATGGGTGTAGGTCAAGACTTAGCCTGGGGAGGTTTGGCCTCCATTTTTGAGACCCAGCCCCAATATTTGGAGGCACAGTACGCCCTTTAGACCCATCCACGGTCCTTGGATGGGCAACTGTAGATGCTGCCAGTTTTGGCAGTTTTAATTTTAAGTTAGGGGTCTTAGTTTTAGTTAGTTATTTAATTAGGGGTTAGGAGGGACGATAAGGTAATTAATTAACTTCCTATATAAACTATTTTTAAGTCATTAAAACCCTTCATTAACTCATTAGAACCCAAGACCCCAAATCGAAACCCTTCCCTCTCAAAAAGGTTCTCCCTAGAAACTCCATTGGAGCTCAAGGTGAAGATCAAGCTAGGGTTGGTATTTCAAGGAGATTTCACTTCAATTTCGTGGGTTTTTTCAAGTATAAGGTATGGTGATCCTTCATCTAGGGTTAGCTTTCACCCAAGAGTCAATTTCAAAGAAGTTTTCAAGGTTTCCAAGTTTCTCCAAAACCCTAGATTTCACTCTAACTCATGGGTTCTTGCATCAAACTTTTTCAAATGATGAATTATGATTATGTTGATATTTAATTGATGATTTTAAGATGAAAAACTCTATGAACCCATGATTTCTCTAAGTTCTTAAATTGTGACTTATAAAGTGGGCTTGATGGTTATGAATGAATGATAATGGATTTATGTGTACATTGATTTGGATTGTTGATTTGTATCATTATCTATGTCTAATTATGCTGATTTTTTGGTGAATTGAGGATTTGTGGTAATAGCCTTGAAAGGGCAAGTTTGACCTAATTTCATGTTAGTGTAGAATTGAACTTGAATTGTTGATCCACTTCAAAGGTGGAGGTGCTTACTTAATAAGTATATTGTGATCATGGCCTTGAAGGAATAGTTTATTGAATTGAAGTATTATCATGTTATTGTATATGTGAATGTATAAGGTAAACGATTTACATGTGATTCAAGGATAGAATGTTGAACATGTATTCAATGCATTTGTGTTAGTATTGAAAGGCTATTTCTCATTTTGACACTCACGAATGTTGATGATGCAATGTGAAGGGTTTCTATAATGTAATGTTGTAACTTGGTTTGGTAGACTTAGGTGATCTCTCCTTCATAAATGAAAGCTAAATTGAATGTGATCTAATGACTTGGTAGGCGTAGACATCCTTCTATTGAGTAATGAATGTATCTTGACTTGATGTCTTAATGTCTAGAATTGGTTGACCTTATTGGTAGCCTCTGCATAAATGCATGAATGAAAGAATGTCTTGATTGGTAGACCTAATGTTGGTAGCCTTTCTATGAATGACTAATGAGGCATTTTAGACTATGACTTGAAATCGGTAGACCTAAAGTTGATGGCCCTTCATAGTGAGTCTAGAACCCTATGTTAATGTGAAACCTTGAAGCAGTAGACCTAATGGTGGTGGCCTCCTTCTTGTGTGAAATGATGAACCTATAGACGGTAGATCTAATGGTGGTGGCTCTCTCTAGGAAGATCAATGAGCTATCCTTAATGTACCTTGAACGGTAGACCTATTGATGGTGGCCCTTCTTGGTAAAAGTACTTAGGGTCGGTAGGCCTAATGTTGGTGGCCCTCTCTAGCACACTAATGTGAATGAAACTACTCTATGGGAATTAAGGCTATGCACCGAGTGGATATGGTTAAGATGGTGGCTCAACCCAATGTTAGGCTAGAGTCCAATGAACATCTTTGGATATCCCATAAACTATGTGCCTACATAGGATGTCTATTAGTTCTACCCTTGGCAAGTAACACCTTCCATGGTGTGGGGTTTATGACACCTGATTCCATGATTAGCTCTCATGGTCTATGTCAGTTAATGCCTGTTCCCATCATGTGAGATGTGCACTCTAGTTACTTGATAGGTACTACAAAGTGTAGGTAGTAGTATGGGATGCTATCTATACATTGCACGAGTAGGATTTGAAGGTGCTATAGTGAGTTCTCTAAGTCCTAAGGACTAACTGTGTGAAAGTCCTCTAAATGCATGAAGGTGTCCTAAATGAATCTAATGAAGGTGATCGACTTCTTGTCTAAATCAAATGATGAATGAGTAACTTATATTGATGAAATGATTTACTTAGTATGTTGTGTTGAATTGTAAAGGTTCTTATTTATTGTTGCCTTGGGGAACACCTAGGTGTGTATGAAGAGGTAGTATGGGCTGCCACTTCATGTCTTACTTAGGTGTATCTTAGGGTAACTTTAGATATAGGTTCTACAATGATGAGATGACTTACTTGACTCATGTTCTTATGTGTTGTATGTTGGTACTAGTTGAGCATGATTACTTGTAACAGGAAGCATGATTAGTGCGGAGTGCACTTTTGGTGACCTTAGGGTGATGCTTAGGTGTGGGTAGTGGTATGGGATGCTATCCATACATTGCACAAAGTGTTACTTGAGGGTTGCTTGGGGTGAAGGTGAAAAGGTAAAGGTAATGGATTTATATGTTGAACATGTCTATAATGTGGATAATGTCTTGTATGTTGGTTGTGACTTGTATTATGCCTCTTATACTTGTACTCATGAAGTTTCATCTAAAATTGCATAAAGCATGACTTTCAACAACATGTCCCTTTTAAAACATGTTTTTGCATGGTCATCATACTTAGTACATTTTGTGTGCTAACCCATATTTTCTTATTTTTACTACAAGTGTAGGTATCGGCAATTGATCGTTTCTGGCCAGAAGTTAAAGTGCTTGGATAGAGTTTTCCCCCAAGACTTGGTATGTTTTCATAGATCGAGGACAAAGACTCTTATTGTTCTAGTTCCTTTATGTTTAATACTTTTGTAGTAGACATTTTAGTATTTTGATTGTAAAGGGCCGTGACACTATCTTGTTAAAGTTTGTCTTAAGATGGCCATGTGAGACTTATTATTTCCACTGCGTTATAAAGAGATTCTTAATAGTTTGGTTTTAAATAAAGTTTTAATTCCACACTATTTTCTATTGTCTATGCAATGAATGAGCTAAAAGGCTTGTATTAGACCCCGAACGCCTTGTTACGACTAGGGGGTGCTCTCGGGTCGTGAGACATGCTTCATTCTTAAGCAATTCTAGTCACATACCATCATAAAGGCTAAATATCGAGCATTAATAATCATGATCCATCATATATACTTTAATCCAATTCACTTCATGTCTACATGCTTTTACTCTCAAGCAATTACTACACATATCATCAACCCTAGAAGATTATCTCTAAATCCTCAATATCCCTTCTTAAGGCATAAACCCACATTACATCAATTTCAAAAATTAGACTAGGGTTAGGCATAGAAAACATGTAAATTCCGACTAAAAAATTGGGAATTTGGGATTCTTTAGGGGGTTTTGGAATTAATGAATTAATTAGGGAGTTTGAAGGGTTAAAATAGCTTATATAGGTGTACTAGGACCAGACAAAACGACCTCACTTAATAGTAACTCAATTTGAAATTTCCCATTTTACCCTTACTTAGGAAGCCAGGTGCCAAGCACCACGACATTCTTCGTGGTCCGTGGTCCACACCACTAGCCGTGGTCCTGCTCGTGTTCCATAGTCCAGTGGCTTGGTCATAAGGTCTTGGCCCCATAAGTTCAAGTTATGTCCACGGCCACACCCACGGGCCGTCTAGGCCTTCACGAGCCGTGAAGTGGCTTGTGTGGAGGAGGCCAACTTGGGCAGCCTTGAGGGGCTAACTGCCTCACCACCATGGGTGGCACCACAAGCCATGGTGGCCACCACGAGCTCTCGTGGTCTTGGGCAGTGCCATGGCAAGCTTCAGAAGCCTTAGCTTTGGCCTTGGCCCTTTTCCCTTTGCCTTGGATCATTCCCTCTAGTCTTGACTTGTAGCCCTCAAACTTAGCCCTAGATGGTCTATTAGACTACGAGGTGTTACAATATCACCCCTTTGGGACCATTCGTCCTCGAATGAGTTCTAGGCACTTCTTAAGGTCACAACACTAGACTAGATACCTATCATGCATTGAACTCATATAAATGCACATAAATAGAAGAGGAACTTCATCTCCTAGCTAAACATACTCAATGCAACACAAGGAAGTAGGAACTACATCTATCAACCCAAAAATGCATGAAAACTACCATCTTCGGGCTAAATCATGCTCAACACAATCTCATGGAGCTCATATGCAATTTACTCTCAAAAAAACATTCACTTAAGGAGGAATCTCTCGACTCCGAACTAAGGCATGCTCATCTATTCATCTTATGAAGTTCTATAGGCAACTCTACTCAATGCACTACAACATGAGGAAAACAATTCACATAAGTCATTTCTATCAAGACTTAAGCTTTTTCATGAACATGCATATAAAGAAATCATGGCCACAGATAAACACACAATGACTTTCCTATCCAGGCACACCATCTCCCCCTTGGGAGGAAGCCTCGACGGTCTTTCTAAGTACTGTCTCTTTCAATTCTACTAAGGTCGGATCAAGACAATTCTAAACCATTTCAACCCATATCATCATCTTTGGTGGGGTCTACTAACCAATCATATCTAGGTATTATCTAAACACCCTACTCAAAATGACCATACTTAACATCAATCTTAAAAGATAACTAACTCTTTAGAGTTGGTCAAAACTTGAATTCTTCTTCCTCACCTTAACTAGGTGGTACATGCAACCCTCAAATTCATTTTGAAGACAAGACATAACCCAAACTTAGGACATAGACTTCCCCCCTTCCACTCACGAATAGGCTCATTCGGGAACTAACAATTTGACTATACGGGTTCTACAATAACATAGGAGCATAATAGGAGTGCAACCAAAAAATCACAAAGATAAAATCAAAATCTAGCAAATCACAAACATCAATTAAGAAGCTATCAAGATACGGGGTTCCACATCGGGAGTGCACTCATGGTCACCTCTATCTTGAAGTGCATAAAACCAATTTTTCTTAGGAGCATCTTCTCTTCCTTTAGCCTTTGCCTTAGGACAAGTCCTCATTTTGTGACCACATTCACCACAACTAAAGCAACCCTCTTTGCCGGCTAAAAATCTACCCTCATATCTCTTTCCACACCTAGCACAAGTAGGCCATAGGGACTCATTACTAATTCTGGGTGGCTTAGGGTTTGACACCCTCTCTTCCTTATACTTAGGAGCATTAGAAGAACCTTGTCCGGAAAACCTTTGTCAATTCCTAGAGTGACCATGTCCATCGAACCCATCATGAAAGGACTTATCATCATCCATTCTTGACCTCTTTTTCTCCCTAGATTTCTGTTCCTAGAGTTTCGATTCCTCAATTTGTTGGTATACACTATAAGACGTGAGATATCCATATCACCAACGAGCATTGCCGTATGACATTATTTTTCTACTAAGTTGGACACTCCTATCATAAACACATTCATCTTAGCCCTCGAATCCACCACTATAGTTAGAGCATACTTGGATAGTTGGGTAAATTTCAAGGCATACTCCTTAACACTCATGCTACCTTTCCTAAGGTTAATGAACTCTTGCATTTTAGCCTCCCTCAACTCTAGGGTAAAGAACCTATCAAACCGCCAACTTGAATACTTTCCACTCTATTGGACCCGCTCCTACCGACCTCTGATCTTTTCATTGATCATACCACACTCAAGCAACACCTTTAAATTGGTAAGTGGCTAAATTTGCTTTCTCTTCCGAAGTCACCCCCATAATAGCAAGTACTTTATAAACCTTATCTATAAACTCCTTAGGATCCTCTTCCACTTTGGAGCCTAAAACTCCAGAGGATTCATCCTCATAAAATCCCTCACTCTTAAAGCCGCAGAATTCACAGGAGCAATCACTTCCCTATTAATTTAAGCCGTCACATCTTGAGCCAAAACATGAAAGGTCGCCCTAAACTCCACCTGAGTAACATTCTTGACCAAAGGATCATCAAGAGCATGATGAGCTTGAGGAGGAGCTCCTTGTTCCATATTGTAACCCTTTACTCTTCTAGCATTAGCCCTTCTTATATTCATATCGTGAAGAACATAGCACACAACTTAGGAGAAAGACCTAAAAGAGCAAAACTCTATGTCACTGTCACGATGCAAGGGTACCCCCTAGATGTAACAAGTCACATAACACCCGTAAAGGCACCATGTAAGAGACTTAGCATATCATAACATAAAGCATTAGAACAATAAGAGTAAAAACGCATTTAAGTCCAAAATTTTCATAAAAGCAAAGCGGAATTCTAGATTTGTCTCAATTAGCCATCTATTACAATATTTGAGTCAAATAGGGTCACAACCCCAAAACAACATAATCCAAAAATGAAAATACAAGAATGAAACTCAAAGTTAATATCCCGTCCTCGAATCTTGAGAACTCACCACTAGCAAGGAGAATAGTCAAATCCAAGCTCGAATAAAATGATGACCACCTTAAGAACCGGACCCTATGCTTTGGAATAAATGTAGAAAATTATGGGTTAGTACAAAGATGCACTAAGTATGATAGCCATGCATAAAAACCTTGAAAACATGCTAAACATGACATTTTAGTTGAAAAGCATGCACTTTACCAAGTTTAAGAATCATCATGAAGGTTAGTGTAAAAGCATAAGTCATAAGCATATTCAACATTTAGATCATCATAACCTAATGGAAACATACCATAAATACCCCCAAAGCATACTTGTACAATGCATGAATAAGATCCCATAATCCCACCCATACTAAGTAAAGCTTCTTGAGTAACTATAGTTCATATCTCATATTATTGTTCATACTATCATAGTGGGATAAGCCTTAACCAACATAGACCATGTGAGCTAAGCATGGAATCCAGTATCTACCCCACACCGAAAAGGGGTTGTCCTACTTACCTAAGGTAGAGCCATACTCTTAGCTTAGGTGGATCCACTAGCTAAAGACCTATGTGGGCACATAGTTTATGGGATAAGGAGATTGCTTCTAGAAACCCAAACTCAACTAAGGTAGAAGGTTTCCATCTCATGAGATACATACTTTGGGAACCTGGACTCAATTAAGGTAGAAGGAACCCATTTGGAAAGCCGGACTCAACTAGTATAAAAGCTTCCATCTCATATTCATATCCACTCGGTGCTTATCATTAATTCCCATTGAGTTCATATTAAGTCTTGACTTTAGTTCATAATTACGGAAGAATGTCTTGACACTCAATCCATCACAACTCATACTAAAGCTCATAGATTCGATAGGTGAGACTAGTCCTCCACACTTAGAATCACTACATGTGACAAACCTTTCACATCATATCATATCATATCATATATATATATATATATATATATATATATATATAAGTGTGTGCATGAGGATAACTTCTAACAACACAACAACTAGATCATAATCATATTTACTTTACTCTCAAAGTGTTCATAAAGAATATACATAAATCTCATAATCATGCATAATTCTCATACTTTGCCCTTTAAGGACCATATATCACAATACATCAACACATCTAGAATTACTAAATCATACATGGATGATAATATAATTCAAGTAGATCAATTACTACATACATAACTCTATCATATTCTACTTGCATCAATTAATACCCACACTTTTAGATCCAAATTGGAAAAATAGGGGGATTCATGGATTCTTGGGGAATTCAACATAAAACCATCAATATATCCATTAAAAAGCATAATCTAATCATTAAAACCGAATTTGAAAGGAATCCATGAGATTGAAGTCAAACCCTAACTTTTGGGATTTCTAACTTTGAAATTGGGGGTTTGGAAGGGGCTCCATGGATGAAGTCTATCCATGGATGAAGAGCTACCATACCTTAGTTGTGATTATCCAAATAAATTGAGTGAAAAACCCTTCTTCTTCAAACCCTAGTTTGATTCTCTTCTTCTTCTTCCTTGGACTTCTAGAGAGAAGATTTTGGGGGAAATTGGTTTTGATTTGGGAATTTGGAAATTATAAGGGAGATGAATAGATTTAGTGATCTTAAAACATTATATCGTTGGTCTAAATTCATAAAAACGATGTCACTTAATATTAACTTAAAAATTGAAAACCCCAAAAAAACCTTTAAGTAACTCACAAAAGCGGTTCCCAAGCCTCACCCACGACCCCCTCACCGATGGACCATGGTTGGACCCACGATCCATGCTGGTGAAGAGTGGGTCGGGGTTCTGCAGCCTATTTCTGGAGCCCCCATCTATGGCCTCTCACCCACGAAGCGTGGGGGGACCTACGGGGCGTGAGTGACCCCTCGTGGGTCACTGCCCAAACATGTTTTTGGTGCATTCCTCAAGGACCTATGGTTGGTCCTTGGGATTTGAACCTTGATGTTCTAACATGAAAATATATATTTTTAGGTACGGGGAGATACATTTCAAGGATTTAACCATAACATCAAGCTCTAGTTTAGCCTACTAGTTTCCGAAGTGTTACAATAGCTCCCCCTTGGGGACATTCGTCCTCAAATGAAGATCTAGACATTTTACGAAATTAAAGACTCAAAACTAGCAGCCCATCATGCATGAAACTTCAAAATAATGCAAAATTCAAAGGAGCAAACTTCAACTCCATCTAAAACATAATCAATGCAATACAAGGAAGTAGGAACCACATCTAACAACCCAATATGCATGGAACTCAATATTTCTCATATTCATAGTAGGAACTACCTTCTCCAACTAAAATCATGCTCAACACAATATCATGGAGCGAATATGCAATTACTCTCAAAACCATACTAAAGCATGTTCATCAACTCATCTCATGAAGTCAAATAGGCAAATCGTACTAAATGTAGAACAACACGAGGAAAGTCAATCATAAAAACTCATTTTATTACTAAACATGAATTTCATCAAGAACATGCACATCATAAGGAAATCATGGAAAACACATGTAACACACATGACTCCCACAACACTAAAACTTAAGAGGAACTATTTACCTCAAGCTTGAATAGGAGTAGAAGGAAAGAGATGAGGATATCGGGACTTCATATCGGCCTCGGCCTCCAAAGTAGCACCCTCAACTAAATGATTTCTCCATAAGACATTCACGGAAGCTATTTTCTTGTTTTTCAATATCTTGACTTGCTGGTCTAGGATCTCTACCGGAACCTCTTCATAGGAAAGACTTTCGTCAACTCCCAACCCTTCAAAGGTAATAATGGATACCGGATCTCCAATACACTTCTTAAGCATAGAAACATGAAATATCGGGTGTACCGGGGCCAACTCATTTGGAAAATCCAACTCATAGGCAACTTTCCCAATACGCTTCAAAATTTGATATGGGCCTACATGCCAGGGACTAAGTTTCCCTTTCTTGCCAAACCTCATCTTACCCTTCATGGGTGAGATTTTCAAATATACCCAATCATTAACTTCAAATTTTAGATCCCTTCTTCTCACATAGGCATTAAACTTTTGTCTACTTTGAGCCATTTTCAACCTCTCTCTAATGAGCCAAAATTTCTCAATAGCTTTATAAACCGATTCGGAGCCAATAAGAGCAATATCACCTACCTCAAACCAACCGGAGACCTACATCTCCTACTATACAAGGCTTCAAAAGGAGTCATACCGATACTTGAGTGGTGACTATTATTGTAGGCAAACTCTATTAATGGCAAGTGGTCATCCGAATTACCCTTGAAATCTATAACACATGCCCTCAACATTTCCTCTAACGTCTGAATGGTGCACTCCGCTTGACCATTCGTTTGAGGGTGAAAAGTGTTCTAAGCTTTAACTTAGTACAAAGCCTTTTTTGGAATGACTTCTAAAAGTGGGAAGTAAATTGAGTACCCGGATCCGAAATAATAGACAAAGGGACTCCATGTAACTTCACTATCTCACTTATATACAACATGGCATAGTGTTCCACCGAATGAGAAACCTTGACGGGAATAAAGTGGGCTGATTTGTAATCCTATCTATAATGACCCAAATGGAATCATGTTGTCTTCGAGTGCGAGGCAAACCCACAATAAAGTCCATATTCACATCTTCTCACATCCAAGTGGGAATAGGAATGTTTTGGGACACGCCTCCCAGCCTTTGATGCTCAACCTTAACTTGTTGACAAGTAAGACATTTGGCTACAAATCCCGCAACATCTCTCTTCATACCATTCCATCAATAGACTTCCCGTAGATCACAACACATCTTGGTGGCTCCCGGAAGAATAAAATATCAAAAACTATGAGCCTCCTCTAAAATTTGCTCCCTCAAACCATTAACATCTGGAACACATAATCGACCTTGGTACTAAGCACCCCATCTCCTGCTTGGGAGAAAGCCTCAACGGACTTCTTGAGTACCGACTCTTTCAACTCAACTAATATAGGATGAAGGCCTTGTTTAGACTTTATATCCATCACAAAGAACGATTCGGAGCCATTATGCACCACAACACCACCTTTGGTGGAATCCACTAGTTGGATACCTAGTCGTTCCAATCTACGCACCTCACGAACCAATTCTTTATTTTCATCTTTGATACACTCAAATTACACCTCTATTAAAGAAGTATAAGTGGTCGTCGTCAAATAAAGAACCCAATTGGTAGGTTGCGGTCGATCCCACGAGGAATATGGTTCAGACTTAAACATAACTCACTATTATATCCATTTAGTCAAACTATTTCCGAAACATGTAATTAAAGGGGGGGGGGAGGGGTTTGTAAGCAAATAACCGATTGTTGTTTAAGTAACAAGTGAGCAGGATTCGAACTTTAAGTTATCAATATGAGAGAGAAACTAGGGTATATGTATTCCCCATAAGATTTTAACGGAGTAATCCTAATAATAGTAATCCTTTCCTAGTGTATTACATGCAAAGTTGGTAAGATAGGTATCCCTAGGTGATTGGTCCTCCAAATAGGGAATTTAACTATGCACCTTGGTCTGGATACGAGTGTATACTCTACTAACCCTTACCTTTACCTCAGGTTAGACATCACATCAATGTATGACTTAGTTTTCACCCTTGTACCCATTGGCATTAGACTATTAGATAACATCCACTAAATATCTGTTGTTAATTCTTTTCTCATTAACTACCTCATTGGTTTGGCAAGTAGCAACAAGGTGAGTTCTAATGTTGGTCAACGTTAAAAAGACTTCTAAGTGAAAAAATTACCACTACATGTATAAAAACTATTAAAAAATTACTTAATTATTATTCATACATTGTTAATTGCTCATGGTTCCCACAACCCTAGTTGTGGATTTAGCTACTCATGCTTGAAAGAACACAATTCATGTTTTTATATGAAGAATTCATGAACTTACAATTAGAGTAGAAGAAACCCAAAATCTCTGATTGAATTTCAAAGTCAAAATCTTGAAAATGAAATATTGAAATCAAATTGCTAAAGTAGCAAGTTAATTCCACAAAATACCAATAACTAAAAGTAAACAATAATGTTTAATCCCCAAAAACGAGGATTACATACCCTATTTATAGAAAAACATGTCCCAAACAAAAAGGAATCAAAATAAGGAAATAAACTTCTAGAATGCGGCATCAATCGACGACTCAACCTACGGACCATGAGTTAGGTGAATTGAAAGAAATGGTCTATATTAGGCTCAAACATTTGGATCAAAGGGAACATTGATTTCATTTGTTTGGATCATTTAGGCTTGAGTGGACTTATTTGAACAAGGGCCTGTGATCATTTCCTAACTTCTAGCCTAGATTATCTTAGCAGGACCAACAGAGCAAGTTCTTGATTGACACATACTATTTGAACATTCATCCTTTCTCACACACTCTTGGTACATTATTTTATTATCAGATTATCAGATTAACCAGTTCAAGTTTAGCTTAAGTCATGAGGTCAAAATGGTTCTTTATCTTGTCATATTAAGATCCAACACATTCAACTCAGTAAGACTATAGATCTAGCACATTTCAATGCTTTTGGATAGGTATCAAATTCATGCTCATTATGCCATCATGCCTTTTATTTTTCTACTTACTCCTACGCATACATTCCTAAACATGCTGGCTCAACAGATATTAAAACAGTCTCTTGGGGAAAATGAACACAGGCCAGAAAACCCCAAGAGAGGATTATGAGTTGTGTTACTCAGACTTCACCCTATCACTTACAATCCCTTTACCCCACCCCCAACAAAATAAAGTGCAATTGTCCCCAATGCACAAAAAAATCAAAAGTAAAGGATCAGGTGAAGCAACCCTGTGGCGCGCACATATGCGTCGAAGACCACTGAAGAAGTGGGTGGGTATGGTTTCTCGGATCCCGCTGGATCAATACTCGGAACGCCATCAGTAGCGCTCCCATCTACTATCCCAACACTCTCAGTAGTGCTCATATCAACTCTCCCATCACTCTTAGTATTTCTCACACCATTCGATGGGCCAACACCTATCTCCCTAGCCTGCTGCTATCTCATCTCCTCATCTAGTATCGACGCTCTTGTGGCCTCCTCCAACTGTTGACGCTCCTTCTTCTTTAATCTCTAGGCCTTAGTTTCATCAGAAGTACGACCGAAGCGGGGACCCTTCCCAGTAGCATGGGAAGAATCTAGTGGTAGCATATCATTGCCGAATAGGGCAGTCACCACTACCTCATCAACTGGTGCAGTAGGGGCAGACTCTGCATCAATATCAACATGGATTCTAGCCAACTCCTGCTGGAAGGTGGACATATCAACAATCGGGGCTGGCCTCTCCAACACGTGCAACTGAAAGGAATCTAGCCGCTTATAAAGAGCCTGAACTTTCTGCTCCATTATCCGCTCCATCCTCACCACGAACTATGTTGTGAACCACTATATCCATGGCTTCATATGCTGATGTAAGGTGGCCATCTGTGTCTCTAGCTTCTGGGCCGTCAATGGGGTCCATAGACCACTACAAAATTATTTTTCTGCAGATTTAGCCTTTCGTCCCTACACACATAACAACCATTAGGACTTTCTTTTTACATTTTATGGACACTTTTTTTAGACACGGACCCTATTTTATATCTACCCAACACTAATACAAAAACAAAACACCTATCTAAAGAGCTACAAAAATTAAAATAAAACAAAAAAACTCCTAAATCGAAAAGAAAAACCTATGGTTGGCTAGATTGTGTTGCCTCCCAAGCAACACTTGATTTAACGTGGCTGCATGACGCAGACACCTTGATTACTAAGACTTCATCAAGATAGTAGGCTTCAATCACTTCTTGCACACTTTTCAATTTCCCAATGTAGACCTTTATCCTCTGCCCGTTCACTTTGAACCTTGTTCCCTTCTTGTTCTCGAGCTCGACCACTCCATGTGGAAATACTTGAGTGACTCGAAATGGCCAGGTCCACTTGAAATTTAGCTTGCCAGGAAACAATCACAACCTTGAGTTGAATAAAAGCACCAGATTACCCACAACAAATTCACGCTTTTCAATCTTTTGATCATGATACTTCTTCATCTTCTCCTTGTACAAGGCTGAACTTTCATATGCTTTTAGGAGAAACTCATCAAGCTCATTCATGTCATTCACTCTTTGGCTCAATGTTGCGCCCCAATCCAAATTCAACTTCTTTAGCGCCCACATGGCCTTATACTTTAGCTCTACCGGAAAATGGCATGACTTCCCATGTACAAGTTGGTATGGGGAGATACCTATGGGAGTCTTGAATGCGGTGCGATAGGCCCATAGAGCACCATCAAGCCTTCTTGACTAGTCCATTCTGTTGGCGTTCACAGTCTTTGCAAGGATTTGCTTTATCTCTCTGTTTGACACTTCAACTTGCCCATTAGACTGCGGATGGTAAGGGGTAGCTACATTGTGATGGACTCCATATTTTTTGAGCAATGCCTTGAACAACTTATTACAAAAGTGGGAACCTCCATCGAAGATACTCTTTTTCAGGAATGCGGTGATACTCTTACCCTCATTGTTTGGAAGCGCAATTGCTTCCACCCATTTCGATACATAGTCAACTGCAACAAGAATATACTTCATCCCATGTGAACTCACAAATAGACCCATGAAGTCAAGGCCCCAACCATTAAACAACTCGATCACCAATATTAGATTCATAGGTAGCTCTTGCCTCTTTGAAATTCCTCCTTCTCTTTGGCAACGATCACAAGACTTGGCGAAATCATGAGCATCTTGGTGGATGGTAGGCCAGTAATACCCATACTGCAAGATTTTATGAGCAGTCCGAATACCACTATGATGGCCACCAACAGTTGATGAACAACATGCCTCTAGTATACTCATCATCTCAATCTCAGGCACACAGCGACGAATAATCCCATCAGCACAATTATGAAACAAGTACGGCTCATCCCAAAAGAACTTCTTCACATCATGCATAAAAAATTTCCTTTGGTGAAATGATAAATCCGATGGAACCAGATCACTTGCCAAGTAGTTAGCAAAATATGCGAACCAAAGAATAAGATCATAAGAAGCAGCCAATACATGTTCCTTATGAAATTCATCATTAATTTCAGCCCCATCCCCTAGCTTGATCATAGCTTCCTCCTCTAATATGGACAAATGATCGGCAATTTGATTTTTTGTCCCCTTTCTTTCTTTTACCTCAAAATCGAACTCTTGCAACAACAATACCCATCTGATGAACCTTAGTTTTGCATCCTTTTTAGCCATCAAATACCTCAATGCAGAATTGTCAGTAAGCAGTATGACCTTAGTACCAAGCAAGTAGGATCAAAATTTCTCAAATGCGAAAACCACAGCAAGGAGTTCTTGTTCAGTCACCATATAGTTCTTTTGAGACACATTCAACGCTTTGCTGGCAAAGTAAATTAGATGAAGAATCTTCTCTCGCTTCTGTCTCAATACCACACCAACAGCCACTCCACTTGCATCACACATCACATCAAACGGTTGCCCCCAATCTGGTGAAATAATGATAGGTGCGGAAACTGGCCTTGATTTCAAGTCTCCAAATGCTCACAGACAAGCATCATCAAAATGAAAGTTACACTCCTTTTTTAGTAATTTGCACAATGGGTGTGCAATTTTGAAGAAATCCTTGATAAACCTTCGATAAAAGCCTGTATGCCTAAGAAAACTTCTAACACCTTTAACAGAGATAGGTGGTGGAAGCTTTTCTATTACCTCAACCTTAGCTCTATCAACCTCAATACCCTTCTCATAAATCCGATGACCCATAACTATCCCCTCTTTCACCATGAAGTGACACTTTTCCTAATTGAGCACAACATTACACTCTTCAGTCCTTTTTA
The DNA here is from genome assembly GCA_036250505.1 of Solanum acaule. Classification (NCBI taxonomy): domain Eukaryota; kingdom Viridiplantae; phylum Streptophyta; class Magnoliopsida; order Solanales; family Solanaceae; genus Solanum; species Solanum acaule. The sequence continues at coordinate 14,473 of JAJOOR010010422.1, read as the reverse complement.
GTACCTCGACAAGATGCATCAAATAACCAGCAAAAGAGTCACCTACCATAGAGATATCATGCATAAATACCTCAATGGTATCCTCCACCATATCTGAAAATATCGATATCATGCAATGTTGGAAGGTTGCTGAACCATTACACAAACCAAATGACATTCTTTTGAAGGCGAACGTCCCATACAGACAAGTGAAGGTGGTCTTCTCTTGGTCTTCTATAGCAATGGAGATCTGATCGTAGCTCGAATACCCATCAAGAAAGAAATACCAACCCTTACTAGTAAGGCGATCCAATATCTGATCCATGAACGACATCGGGAAGTGATCTTTTTCTGTCCAGACATTAAGCTTGCGGTAGTCCATGCACACTCTCCATCCTGTCACTAGCATCATCAAAACAAGCTCATTTTTTGCATTAGTAGTCCCACCTTTCTTAGGTACACACTGAACATGGCAGACCAAACTACTATCTGCGATGGGGTATATGAATCCAACATTCAACCATTTGATGATTTCCTTTTTCACGACCTCTTGCATAGGTGGATTTAGTCGTCTTTGGTGCTTAATACTTGGCTTGTTGTTTGGTATGATTTGGATTTTATGAGAACAAATGCCAGGAGGAATCCCAATAATGTCCGCAATAGTCTATCCAATACCCTGCTTGAGCCTCTTCAACGCAGAAACTAATGCCTCTACTTGTACCTCACTCAAATCGACTGCAATGATTACCGGTAAAGTGCAATCTCTCCCCAAGAATGCATACCTCAAATGCGATGGTTGAGCCTTGAGCTCCAATTTTGGAGCTTCTACAACAGACAATTTTATGGGTGGAGAGTCGTGATTCTTCATATCTAGCTCCAATTTCTTTGGCTTGGAACGTAATTCGAATCTATCAAGTGTAGCAACTAACTCAACATAGTCTTCAGTTGATGAGTCTACAATTTGGACTCATTTAGGGTTTTATTTTGATAGATTTAGTGTCTTCAAATGCATATTTTGTCTGAATAACTAATGCAAATTCTTGGGTTTCAGGTATTTGGAGTTAGAGACAAAGCATGGACACTATTAGGCATAAATGAACAAAGAAAGCTAAACGAATGAAGAAATGAAGAGCTGATGATCGATGATGTCAATCGGCGAATCACCAAATCACCAAGATACTTCCTAAAGTTACAGAATGCTGGAGCAAAAATGGAGGCAAATTCGGTGAGTAGCAACTATATTCGGTGTTTCACCGATCTAGTCGGCGAAGGACAACCAGGTCGCCAAAAGTACTAAAGAAGATTCAAGCAAGTGCTGATGGGCGAGTTGGAAGGATAAAGGGCGAATTGCGGAGTCATTCAGAGATCTCGATCTGGATTGCCTAAAGTTACAGTAGAAAGACAAAGAAAAAGCGAAAAATGAAGGCGAGATGAAGAACAATGAGCGATTCGTCGATCTATCAGTGACACCCGACTTACTTCGCCGAGTAGTCATAAGCAGTGACACCTCAGCCTTGTTTAAATTAGTTTTGGCAAGAGAGAGAAATTCATTCAGAAAAAGAGGAAGGAATTACTTAGAGAGAAAACACTACCAAAGGGTTGAGGGAGTGATTCTTAGCAAGATTTTGAGAGGGAGTTTGTAAGAGAGGAGATTATCAATTGATTTTCATCTTTAATTCTCATTTTGTACCCAACTATGGAAGTGATAGTTGATTTTGATTCTTTCATTTTTGAGATGAGTGGCTAAAACCCTTTACTTGGGATTTTGATCATGAAGCCAATTGTTGAATTTACTTAGTGGGTGTTTGTTATTTGCAATGAATGGTGTTAATTTGAAGTGGGTCTAAGTTGTTGCAGTGTTTCAAGGTTGAATTGCGCAACTTCGTGTGTCAGTTTCAGTGTTGTGCACTTGCTCAAGGGAGAGGTGTAGAACCAAGGTGACAATCTTAGCATCCTTAGTAGTGGGTTTCCTCGGTTTAAGCTCGAGAGAGTGAAACAAGTAATCCATCCTTCGTATTCATCTAGAAAGAATGAATTTGATGGGGGTAAAGAGTTGGGCTTCTTTCGATTGGTGTTGAAATTCGAGAGAATTCAACATAGAAAAGGTAATTGTTCGAGAGAAAGTTACGTTATATATAGTTTGTCCTACCCACAACAAATTATCCCGTTATGAGCAGTAACATTTATCTACTCCATTGATATTCAATAATTGGCTGATCAATTCCCCAAGCTTTACCCTACTATTTGATTGTTTGTATTCAAGTGTAAATTTGGGATTGATAGGTAAAATTTTAAATTTGAGAGTTGAACATTAATTGTGCAAGAATTGTTTGATTGAAGAGGTTATCATTGTACTTTGATTATTGAATTTGAAGAAAGTACTACTCCCCATGGGATCGACCCCAACTCACGTAGTTGGGTTATTATACCGACAAATGATCATTTGCATTTAGTATTGGATGAAATGCCTTGATACGTTAATCAAAATGGCGCCTCTACCGGGGAGTAGCGTTACTTAGAATTCTTTAATTGAAGATTTGACACTCTCAAATTCATTGGCTGTAGTTGAATTTGTTTTGACTGCTTTGTGTAAGTGTTGGTTGGACTACGTAGAAGTGAACATGAGTAAGGAAGAGATGAATGGCAGCCAAGCAGGTCATCGAGATGGTATAGATGACATCAATAGTGTCTACAACCCAGCTCAATCGGGTGGTATGGGTGCAATTTGCATCCCACAAACTGATGAGAATGTGATGTTTGAAGTCACTAGCACAACTCTTCATCTTCTCCAAATGAGGGGACTATATGGAGGGATAGATCATGAAGACCCGCATGAGCATGTGAGAAACTTTATTGAGGTTTGCATCCCTTTTTCATTAAAAAATGTGTCTCAAGAGTCAATTTGGCTGCGGTTATTTCCACTGTCCTTAACGAGAGAAGCTAATAAGTGGTTAGCCAAGTTACCAAACAATTCCATCACATCATGGGAGGAGTTAGTTATATCATTTAACACAAGATTCTTTCCTCCATCAAGGATGATGAAACTTAGAGACGAAATTCAAAGTTTCAAGCGATGGAAGGGGGAACCCATCCATGAAACGTGGGTGAGATTCAAAAACCTCCTACTTAAATGCCTAACTCATGGGTTACCAAACAATTTATTACTTCAATATTTCTACCAGAGTCTCGATTCGGTTAATAAAGGAGTGGCTGATCAATTGGTACGAGGAGGTATAATGTTACAGTCATTTGAGGTGGCTTCGTTTCTTCTGGATGACATGACCAGAATAAACCAAGCGTGGTACACCAAAGAGAATCAAGTTTCTCCATTTCATTTTAGATTAATGCAAGAACAACTTGATAAAGAGAAAGAGAGGGATGAAAATATCAACAAGATGTTGACCCAAATGGAAGTTCTACTAGAGCACATGAAGGAGACATGTGGAGTTTTTAAAGTTGAGGAGGGTTCTTCTTCCGATTACTCAAGGCCGGGGGAGAATCAAGGTTGGAACTCCAAGAGTTATGAGAAGGGTTTCCACTCACGCTCTCTACAGCGAGGCGAAAATCAACGTTGGAACTATCATAGGGGAGAAGAACAAATGAGATACTATCAAGATTGGGTCGAGCAAAATGATTATTGGAGGAGGGAAGATGATTACGAGGAAAACCATACTCACTCAAGTGAAAGCCCAAAATCAAAAGATAATGCGAGTAGTCCCCGGGTGAATGACTTGTTGTCACGCATACTTTACAAAGTTGAAGGTTCGGATGATTTGTTGAAAGGGATGAAAGATGACTTCTCATCATTGAACAGTAAAGTGAATTCTCATGCCAACACCATCAAGACACTTGAAGGCCAACTGGGTTTATTATAAGCTCAGTTGAAACCAAAGATAACGATAGAAGATGACGATCGAGGGCTAGCTGTGGTTACTTGAAGCGGAAAGGTAAGAACAGGTAATGTGATGGAAAATGAGATGCTAAAAAACATGAAGTCGGTGAAGGCATGGAGGAACAGTATTTGCTTATTCATCAAAACCTTGCCAAAGACACAAAAAGAAAGTGGAACAATACGTTCAAATTCCAAAAGTCATGCAACTTTTACCCAAAATACCTCCACCATTTCCCCAACGTTTAAAGAAGAAAAATGAAGATGAGAAGTTAAAGAAATTCTTGTCAGTGTTCAAGACACTATCAATCAACCTCCCCTATGTGGAAGCATTGTTGGAAATGCCGGAATATGCCAAATTCATGAAAGAGTTGGTCACGAAGAAGAGGAATTTGGAATTTGAGACAATTGAAGTTTCCCATAATTGCAGTGCAGTGCAATTATGACTAAGGAGCTAATCAAAAAGAGGGAAGATCCTGGGGCATTCACCATTCCGTGCACCATAGGCATGCTCCAATTCACTAAAGCTTTATGTGACTGATACACTCATATTACACCTCTTTTCAGAAGCATAAGCGATTGTTATCACGTAAAGAACCCAACTTGTAGGTTGGGGTCGATCTCACTAGGAATATGGTTTAGACTTAAGTTCAATAACAATTATATTCATTTAGCCAATGTATTTCCGAGACAAATAAGTAAAAAGGGGGGGATTTGTGTAACAAATTTTGGAAATTATGAAAGTAATTAGTAAGCAAAATTTAAACTTTAGTTGTTATCACGATGAGAAAGCAACTAGGGTGTAAGTGTTCCCCATAAGCTCATAACACAATAATCCTAGTAATAGCAACCCTTTCCTAATGTATTACATGCAAAGTGATAAGTTAGGTATCTCTAATTCCTTGGTCCGGAAACTAGAGAATCTCAGCCCGCACCTTGGTCCGGCTACGTGTGTATAATTTACTAACCCTTACCTTTACCTCATATTAGACATCACATCGATGTATGGCTTAGTTTTCACCCTCGCACCAATTGATATTAGACTATTAGATAGTATCACACTAAATCTATGTTGATAATTCTTTTCCCGTTAATTACCTTCTTGGTCCGGTAAGTAGTAACGAGGCGAGTTTTAACGTTTGCAACCACTAAAAAGACTTCTGAACGAAAGAATTATCAATACATGCAATAACATTATTCAAGAATTGCTTAGTTACTATTCATATTTTGTTAATCATTCATGGTTCCCACAACCCTAGTTGTGGATTTAGTTACCTATAATAGCAAGAACACAATTCAAATTTTTAGAAGAAGAAATCATGAACTAAAGTTGCAAGTTAATCTCCAAAGTCAAAGACTAGAACTAAAATAATAAAGTGTAACCCCCAAAAACAAGGTTTACATACCCTATTTATAGAAAACAAATCCTAAAATAAAAGGGAAACAAAATAAGGAAATAAAACTGCAGGACGCGTCTCCATTCCACGAGGCTGACCTATGGTCCGTAAGTTGAGTGACGGTCCGTAGGCCTCTTTCATGGCTTCATACTTAGCCGATTTGAAATCTTCGCAAATCCACCTCTCTCAGTCAGCTTCCACGAACCAGCAACACGGTCCATCAGTAAGACGACGGATCGTCAGTCACCTCCGTCGCTCCGTACTTAGATTATTTCAACTCAGGTACTGGAACCACTCCTCTAATCACTTCTACGGAGCTACAGGATGGACCGTAAGTCATTCGATGGTCTGTCAGTCCTCACTGTGGTTCCACACTTAGTTAGATTTCCATGAGCTTCAATCTTGCCATGCCTGGTCGTCCCACGACCCTCATCTATGGGGCGTCACTCATCCTATGGTCCGTAGGTGACTCTTTTCAGCACTTGCCTTAGCTACATCTTCATCTTTTCACGCCTGAGTTTATTTCCTGAAATTACAACAAAAAACACATAAAACTAACACAAAAATGCCTTAGACATTCACAAATCCTAAGTGAAACGTATCAATAGTATCGTAAACTCACGATACATCAACACCCTCAACTTAAAATCGTTGTTTGTCCTCAAGCAACACATTATGACTCTAAACAACACTTGTACAGAAGCAAACAATTTCTGCCCAAGCAATCACATGGCTCTTCATCCCGACTCTTATTTTAAGTGCGACTTTGTTTTCTTAGACTCAAACAAGATAAATTGTGCAGATCCAAACATGACAATGACTGACCAAGCAACACAAACCTCCACAGTTTTACTATCACTAAGGTACCAACTTTCCGACAATATAACTAGTGCCCTTACTTCAAACGAACTCCTTCCTCACAAACTTAATGTTATTCTTGGTACATGGAGTTATTCAACACTCACACTCAGAAATAATTTCAAGTACAGTTGGTACTCAATGCCATAGGCTTGCCCTTATTTTCACTGATTAGATTTTCCAATCTAGACTCTTGGATCACTATAGGGCTTTCTTGGCTTGTAACATAGGCTTAGGGTCAGGTGTGGTACATTTGGGTACTTTTAGTGACTTTCTGCCCTCCTTGACATTACTTTATGCTTTCGACCTCTTTTTGCCCTATCTTTCGACATCCTACCTTTTTCCTCTTTTCCTTGATTCTTTTCAACCACGGATGCGACTTCCACTTTGTAGCTCTTGTACTTTTCAATTTCATCATTTTCTTGCGTTTTATTCTTCTTGCTTTATTTTCACCAAAGTTGCATCCTCTTTCTAGTTTTCTTCTCTTTTCTTTTCTTTTCAACACCAAACTCTTTTCCTACCCATCTTTCTTTTGGTTTCCTCTTTCATAGCAACCCTCGACTTATGAATTTTCCATGAATTGAGGTGCACAATACCTGATGTTGGATCAGGGCCAAGAACGAGGTCACGTTTGCAGTAGCCACCCTCAACTTAGGCTTTTGGCCTAAGTTGAGGTACACATGTCCAAGAAAGGACCAGGGCCAAACATTAGATTTTAGGAAGGTGAGTTAGGGAGTTAGAAAGAAATGGTCTATTTTAGGCTCAAAGTTTTGGATCAAAGGGAACATTCTCTTCATTTGGTCGGACTCTTTTTAGGCAATTTAGTGGACTATTTAGAACAAGGGCCTATGATCATTTCCTAGCATCTAGAGTAGATTATCTTTGCAGGACCAACCGGGCAAGTTCTAGATTGACACACAATTGTTTGAACAATCAATCATTCTCTCACTCACTTGGCACATAGTTACATTATCAGATTGTCGGATTACCCAGTTTAAGTTAAGCGTAGGTCATTCCGTTGGTTCATTCTTATGTCATCTTCAGCGCCAACACATTCAACTTATTCTAGCCTCCTGAGTTTTAACACACAATTCATTTTTTTTTTCATAAAGAAGAATATGTCATCATGCTTCAAGATTATTTTGCTTCTATACATATGATTTCTAACACAGGCCGGTTCAGTAGAAAATAAATAGTCTCTTAGGGAAAAGGAACACATGCAAGAAAACCCCAAGAGAGGATTATGAGTTGGGTTACTCAAACTTCACCCTATCACTCACAATCCATTTACCCCACCCCCAACAAAATAAGTGCAATTGTCCCAATGCACAAAAATAGTAAAATCAGAAATGGATTTGGGTGAAGCAAACCTATGGCGCATAGTGCCGACGCTTCATCAACAAGCGGGTCGGTCCGGTTTCCCAGCCTCCGCAACAACAGTAGTGGGGTCACCCTCAGTAGTGCCCGCATCTTCAGTTACAACATCCTCAGTAGTGCTATCCGTCAGTCTCACCACACCCTTAGTAGTGGGCAAAGAACTCGATGCTCCAACCATCATCTCATAGGCTCTCTGCACTCGTAACCGCTCATCTACGATGGAAGTTTTTATGGCCTTTTCCGCCTCCGTGCACTCGGGGTGTAGAATAGATTGGTGCCGCTTCCCACGGGCACGTGCTGGCTGCTCCTCTACCTCATCTCCGCAAAATAGTGCACCCATAACTGTATCATCACCAAGTGCAAAGGGTGCAGCCTGAGGCTCAACATCGAGTGTAGCAAAAATGGCATCCACATCGGTCCGGAGGCCTGCTATATCTGTTCGGATGGTAGTCACATCAGCGGTGGGGGCAGGCCTCTCCAACACTCTCACCTCGAAGGCATCTAAGCGTGCGTGAACAGCTTAGACCTACTGGTCCACCATCACCACCATCCTCTTTTCCGCTCGCTCATCAGACTCGACAATCAATTTCCCCATCCATGGCTTCAGGTGATGTAGCAGGGTGGCCATCTAACCCTCTAACTTCTGGACTCGACCTAATGGTATCATAGTCATTCCGGAGAGTGGGGTGGCTCGAGATGAGCTCGGGACTTGGCTGGCCATCTGAGAAGAGGAAGCTGGATGCTCATTAGTCGGATCTGTAGTGGGGGGCCCATCTTACTGCATCTGCCCCACAGTGTGTATCATATCCTCGTCCATAGGTACATCAACTCAGGGCCTTCTGCGTGGTGTTGCCACATTCGCTTCATCTTGAATCAACCCAATGTCAAGAGTCCTAGTCGCATGCACCAATTTATCACAGTGCCAAATAGACACTCCTGCATTCCTGCAAAGCTGAAAGATCATACAGGGGAAATGGTAGGTGGTGGTGGTCTTGAAAGCCCTCTCATGCAATTCTCCCAGTAGCAGGCGAGGCAAATTTATATCCAATTCGACAACCAGTGCAGCCACCATGACTGCTCTATCCCATGCGACTATATTATCGGCCATTGTTGGTGACAATCTATTTCGGACCAATAGCCAAAAGAACTTGGCTGCCAAAGTGAGGGTGGCCTTTCGAATACCCAACCGGGGCGCAGCAACCCATTCCGCTCTCTCTCTATCCAAAGCCAGTTGCAGAGCTAGCCATGATATAATCGCCTCCCTTTTATCCGCATTTCGGCCGAAGGCTCTTATCCGCACAATTTCCCACCGATAGTCAAATTCAGCGGTAGAGTCCGCCCATGGGTGGTGAGGGTTAAGGCCATAAAGGAACTGGCTGATGGTGGTGTGGGATAAGTCCACCGAGACACCTCGGACCATGGTGGATATAAGGGGGTCTTGTGTTGTGGCTTGGCGTTCTTGTGAATTCACCCTCGGAGAGTGGCAGCATAAGAAGCGTAAAACTCCCACACAATCTCCTCGCTATAAGTACCCGGATCACGAGCCATCCACTCGCACTTGTGTCTTTGGAAAAGCTGGTGGATATCTGGCATAGTGTGGAGGCTCCCGGTGAGAACTATGTGCTCCTCTGTAGTTGTACGGGCCATCTTGTCCTTGGCATTCTTCATCTTGGCATCACGGTAAATCTTCCATTGCCCCTCAATGCACCACTTGTTCGGCTCTCCATCTACATGATACGGTTGGTTATTTTGAGGGATGTGAATCCCGTTAGAGCTAGATGCCTCATCAGATGAGGAAGCCGCTGCATGTGAACTTGAATCTATGGCGGACCCGGACCTAAACCCGACAGCAGAGTTGGACTTAGAACCGGACCCAAACCTAGTTGGTGACCCGATTAGTGTATCCTCCTCATCAGACTGGGAGGTAGTGACTACGTCGGGGACCACCTTCTTGGATTGGTTCCAAGCGGTCTGGGAAGGTGTGGGTGAGTAATTTGGGTCTCGTTGCCTATCGGTATCCTCATCGATAATTCATAAGGATGACGCCATGGATTTTGACGGCCCCTGTTGATGACGACATTCTTGTTTGGTATCATGGTACCTGCGGAGGAGATGTTAGTACCCAACACAAGCACTTAATATGGTGGAAAGAATTTAAGAACCATAAACAAACGAAATCAAGAAGGAAAAAAAAAATAATACTAATTTTTTTTTACAGTAAGCTACAATGGTAACCGACGGAGGGAACCGATGGTCCGTAGGTCAACCTACGGTCCGTGGACCTGCTTCGTAAGTCAGAAGTAACCAGGGCATACTCACAGATGGAAACTATAGAGATGCAGAATGGTCCGTGGGTCATTCCATGGACCGTAGTCCACCTCCGTCGTGTCACACTTGGGAAACTCCCAAGTGCCCCTGCCACGGACCTGATCAACGGTCCGTCGACTGAATGACAGTCCGTGGACGGGGTCTCGTGGGTGGGTCTGGGCCAGTTTTAAGCATCAGTGCTTATCATTTAGACATACACGAGGATAAAAAACAATACTAAGCAAGTCTAATCATGCATTTTAACACTCCATATGCTAGTTTGTCATTCTCGGGGGTCCAATAATTCAATTAAGCACACCATTCATACAAGTTATGGAACGCTAAGTCGGAACTTACATTTAGACTCATAGTTCTACTGGTTTTAAGTTAGAATTACCTACAATCACTGACCATCGTCCCAAGGGCATCTAAATTTCATATTTAACATGCATTTAGGGATGATTAGCTACCTAAGGTCAAGATCCACTCCCGACTTACCCTATTTAAGCTATGAATCGTAATTCAAAGTGAGGGGACAGTCAATTACCTTACAAGAAATGAGGAGTGGTGTGATTGCATGCCGAGATTTAGACTCCTAATGAATTTGACCCAACGTTGTACCGTACCCGTACATCGGACTCTCTTGATTATGGGAATTTTCGGGAAAGATGGGAAGGGTGTGAGTATGTGGATTTTGGGGGTGAATTTCTTTGGGAGATCTGATGGAGGGTGGTGTGAGGGAGTGAATTTTTGGACTTTGTGGTGTGCGGGTTTGGATGAGGGTTTTGGAAAGAGTGGGAAATGTTTGAAACTTTTGGGTTATTAAATAGAGGGAGTCTGGGTCGGGTCGGGCAGACAATGGTTTTGACCTACGAGACCCCGCTTATTGTCTATAGGTCGATCTACGGACCATAGGTCAAGACAGTAGATCACCTCAACACTTAGAAAAATTTAGGGACTTACTTGGGGTCTACGGGCGCCATTCACGGTCCGTGGAGTGAACGACGAACCGTCGATGGGGTCCGTAGACCGCTGCACCAGACATTTTTCTGCAGATTCTGCTTTTCGCCCCTCACATGTAGAAACCATTAGGCCTTTCTTTTTACATTTTCTGGACACTTCCTTTTTTAGACACGGACCCTATGCTATGTCTAGCCAACATTAAAACAAAACCAAAACAACTGTCTAAATGAGTACAGAGAAGCATCTACTAAACGACCTATTATTGGCCAGATTTTACATCTTGGGTTGCCTCCCAAGCAGTGCTTAGTTTAACGTCGCGGCATGACGCATGGCTCTTGATTACTCAGACTTTATCAAGATGATAGGCCTCAATAACTTCTTGCACACTTTCTGCGTTTCCCAGATAGATCTTGATCCTTTGCCCGTTAACCATGAACCTTGTTCCTTCACTATTCTCAAGCTCAACCGCTCCATGGGGGAGCACTTTTGTAAGAAAAAATGGCCCGGTCCATTTGGATTTGAGTTTGCCCGGAAACAAGCGCAACCTAGAGTTTAATAGAAGCACAAGATCACCCACAACAAATTCTCGCTTTTCAATTCTTTGATCGTGATACCTCTTCATCTTCTCCTTGTACAAGGCTGAACTTTCATAAGCTTTTAGGCAAAACTCATCAAGCATATTCAAGTCATTCATTCTTTGATTATATGCGGTGTCCCAATCCAAATTTAGCTTCTTTATCGCCTACAAAACCTTATGCTCTAGCTCTACTGGTAAATGGCAAGACTTCCCATATACAAGTTGGTAATGAGACATACCTACGGGGGTCTTGCATGCAGTGCGATAGGCCCATAGAGCATCATCAAGCTTCCTTGACCAATCCGTTCTATTAGCATTCACAGTCTTCGCCAAAATCTGTTTGATCTCTCTGTTGGACACATCAACTTGCCCGCTAGTCTGTGGATGGTAAGGAGTGGCTACATTGTGGCGGACACCATACTTCTCAAGTAGCGCCTTGAACAACTTATTACAAAAGTGGGAACCTCCATCACTAATAATCGCCCTCGGGGTACCAAATCTACAGAAGATATTCTTTTTCAAAAATGCGGTGACACTTTTACCTTCATTGTTGGGGAGCGTAACTGTTTTCACCCACTTCGATACATAATCAACCGCAACAAGAATATACTTCATCCCATGTGAACTCACAAATGGATCCATAAAATCAATGCTCCAAACATCAAACAACTCTATTACCAATATAGGATTAATAGGAAGCTCTTGCCTCTTTGAAATCCCTCCTTCTCTTCGGCAACGATCATAAGACTTGGCGAAATCATGAGCATCTTAGTGGATGGTAGGCCAGTAGTACCCACATTGCAAAATCTTATGCGCAGTCCGAATACCACTATGATGCCCACAAACAGGCAATGAATGACATGCTTAAAGTACACTCAACATCTCAACCTCGGGCACACAGCGACGAATAATCCCATCAGTACAACTATGATACAAGTAAGGTTCATCCCAAAAGAATTTCTTCACATAATGCATAAACTTTTTCCTTTGGTGAAAAGACAAATTCGGGGGCACCAAATCGCTTGCCAAATATTTAGCTATGTCTGCAAACCAACGAATCAGATCATGAGAAGCAACCAATACCTGTTCATCTGGAAAAGCATCATTAATTTCTGCCCCATCACCAAGCTTTAGCATAGCCTCTTCATCTAATTTGGACAAGTGATCGGTAACTTGATTTTCGGTCCTCTTTCTATCTTTTACCACAAAATCAAACTCTTGCAGCAACAATACCCATCTAATCAACCTCGATTTTGCATCCTTCTTTGCCATCAAATACCTTAATGTAGAATGGTCAGTATGCACTATGACCTTAGTACCAAGCAAGTAGGATTGAAATTTCTCGAATGCGAAAACCACCGCAAGAAGTTCTTGTTCAGTCACATTATAATTCTTCTGGGCCACATTTAGAGCTTTGCTAGCATAGTAAATAGGGTGAAGAATTTTCTCTCCCCTCTGTCCTAATACTACATCAAGCACCACTCCACTCGCATCACACATTACCTCAAACGGTTGTCCCCAATCCGGTGAAATAATGATAGGTGCAGTGACCAACTTCTCCTTCAACTCTCTAAATGTTCTCAGACAAGCATCATCAAAATCAAGCTTATACTCCTTTTCGAGCAGTTTGCACAATGGATGTGCAATTTTAGGAAAGTCCTTGATGAACCTCCTATAGAAACCTGCATGCCCAAGAAAACTTCATACACCTTTTACAAAGATAGGTGGTGGAACCTTTTCAATTACCTCTACCTTTGCTCTATCAATCTCAATGCCCTTCTCAGAAATCTGATGACCCAGAACTATCCCTTCTTTCATCATAAAGTGGCACTTCTCCCAATTTAGCACCAGATTTTAGTCTTTACACCTTTTAAGCACCTGAGCCAGATGATCCAGACATCGATCAAAAGAGTCACCTAGCACAGATAAATCATCCATGAATATTTCAATAGTGTCCTCCACCATATCAGAAAATATCGACATCATACAGTGCTGAAAGGTCGCTGGAGCATTGCACAACCTAAATGGCATCCATTTGAAAGCAAAAGTCCCATAAGGGCAAGTGAAGGTGGTCTTCTCTTGGTCTTTCGGAGGAATAGAAATTTGATTGTAGCCCGAATACCCATCAAGAAAACAATACCAACCCTTGCTTGCAAGTCTATCCAACATCTAGTCCATGAATGGCATAGGAAAGCGGTCCTTCTCTGTCCACGTATTCAACTTCTGGTAATCCATGCAGACCCTCCATTCGGTCAGGGGCCGGATTGGAACAAGCTCATTTCTCTCATTTGGAACCACAGTAATACCACCCTTTTTAGGCACACACTACACAGGACACACCCAACTGCTATCTGCAATGGGATAAATAACTCCGGCATCCAACCACTTGATGATCTTCTTTTTAACTACCTCTTGCATAGGTGGATTTAATCTTCTCTGGTGCTCTATACTAGGCTTGTAATCTGGCATGAGTTATATTTTGTGAGAACAAATATAGGGAGGAATCCCAATAATATCCGCAATAGTCGACACAATAGCTCGCTTGAACCTCTTTAATACAGTCACTAAGCACTCTACTTGTCTCGCATTTAAATCTGCCGCAATGATGACCTGCAAAGTATTATATCTACCCAAGAATACATACCTCAATGCGGTGGTAGAGCCTTAACCTCCAATTTTTGTGCCTCCACAATAGATGGTCTCATGGGTGGAGACTCACGATTATTCATGTCTAACTCATACTTCTTTGGTTTTGACTAATATTCGCACCTATCGAGTGCAACTACCAACTCATCGTACTTTTCAATACTATCACTATCGAAATTCATCATATCTACTGCTAGTACCTCAACACCGAGTCGCTCTACAATTTGCACTTTTGTTCCACTCTCAACTCTGTAAGTTATAGCAGATACCGTTTGGAGATCACCACTCTGCTTCATGGACCTACAAATATTGAAAGTTGCTTCTTCATTATTCAGTCTGAACTTCATCTGCCCCTTCTCCATATCAACCAACGCACGACCTGTGGCAAGGAATGGTCTCCCAAGGATGATGGGAACCTCAAAATCAACCTCACAGTCAAGAATCACAAAATCCACCGAAAAGATGAACGACTCCACTTTC
>JAJOOR010010421.1:0-27884 GCA_036250505.1 Solanum acaule | reverse complement strand
ATACTTCTTTTTTACAGAATTTTTCTAAATTCCATTCTCTACCTGCATATTCTTCTGAATTTATTTTTAAAGGGTTCATTAATTTGATTCCTTTATTTCCCATTATACCTACTGCATCGTCTATCTTTATTTTAAACCTTGAACTGTTGTTGGTGGCTAATTTTCCTATAAAGTCAACACAAACTAAAAGATTGTTTCCACAGTCCTTTTCTTTGTAACCTTTGGTTTGTATGCCTATTTTTATGTATTTTCCAAATTCTTTTGAATTTATCATGAAATCTGGACTACAGTAAAAAATTTCTCCATTATTACTCATGTCTACTTCTGTTAAACCTATTATTGATCTTTTAGACTCTGACCATCTGCTATCATATAGAGTAATTAGTACTTTAGTACCCAAATTTTTAGATACATGGAAACCTTTTTAGGAGAATCAATCAAAGGAGTGTGGGAAGCGTATAAAGTAGCTTATCCTCAAGAATTTCAAGAACTAGTATAGATACATGGAAACCTTTTTAGGAGAATCAATCAAAGGAGTGTGGGAAGCATATAAAGTAGCTTATCCTCAAGAATTTCAAGAACTAGTAAATATGGGACCAAACCCGTATAATTTCACTATAAAAATAGACTATCTAGTATTTAAATGTTGATTCTCACTATGTAAGATATGGTCTCCTTCTGGTATATATATATATATATATTGAAGGAAAATCTGTAGAAAAAAGTAAATATTAAAAATCCTAAGTAAAACTGAATTTAAGAATATGTCACACTACATTTTTAAGATAATGCTCCATAAAATTAGGAATAAAAAGAATATTTGAAAAAGAAAATTGAAAAAAAAAACGGTATTTAAGAATTTAGTAATAAATATGTAATTATTTAAACATGATTCTGTTCTCCCATTTTTCTTTGCATGATCTCTCATGTACAACCAACAAACCGTTTGAAACATTCAAATAGGGATGGGGTGTCTCTGCAAAATATTTTCACACACTTAACTTCTTTAAGAAACACGGTGATCATGCGCAGGGAACAACTTGGCTATTAGAAGTGATTACAATTTGCATTATCATTTTAAACAAATTCATGTGGTCTATTTCATATTGATACCCACGTAATTTTATTTTAATTAACAGTAGTTGTTTCTGAATTTGAATTTAAAGTTGTTACTTAAAATTGTTCTACCCATTATCTCTATTCTCTATATCTACATAAATAAATTTCAATCAAAAAAATTAATGGGTCTATTCTTCTTCAAATGTGTAATGTTATTTATTGAATTATTATTTTCATTCTTCTTATAGTCATCTTTTTTGGGGGTGAAAGTCCAAGAATAAGAAGAAGAACAATATTTATCAAAGTGAAAATCTTCTACACATCATAATGATATTTTTAGATCTATAATATCTTATTATGTTTTTTTTAGTTCCTTTAATTCAATTTGATTTGTTTCTATCATATTTTATACTTAAATTCTTTAAATCGAATGAGTTTCTATGTTTATCTGATTTACATTTGTAATTGAGATTAATTTATCTGACAGAATTTCTTGGTATTTTACTTCTTTTTAGTAAAAATCTAAAAATGTTCTATTAATTAACTTTATTCTTTTGTGTTTTGCAGATTTTTGTACAATGGAAACTCTAGGATTGTAAGTAATATATAGCCAATATTGCCTATATTGCTTTGCCTAAACAGATTATAAACCATGTAATTAGTTATTTTATAAGAGCTTATGAGAAATTTAATTCATAATATTCATATGGTGTGTCTTTTTGCATATCGATTATTTTTAAGACTCATATAGAATAAGTATTTGAGTAGAATACTTCTATTAAACAAATGTTATCTACTTAACACTCATGTATAGCAATCCATAAAAATGATACTAGAGTTTTTTATTTATTTATTTGAATTAATTTATTTTAACTACTTTTAAATCAAAATAGCTTTTATGTTTTATATAATGGTTGTGATTATAGTAAGATAAAAATTTAGATATTTTCTACTTATTTTTTTTAGATCAAATGAGTTTCTATGTTTTTTTGGATTACAAATGTAACATTTGATGATTTTTACTATAATTAATGTTTTTTTAGAATTGTATGTTATTTTTATTCAACTTTTTTGAAGTTAATATAATGCTTTCTTAATTCATTATTTCTTTGTTAATTTTTAATACAGATCATAAATACTAACATGATTTTTATTATAGAATTATTATTGGTCATATCTTCACATATATTAAAATGCTTTTATATGTGCAATTGAAAAATTACTATGCTGGAATATATGATAAACTTTACAGTCTTGAATATGGGTGCAAATTTATACAATATTTATCAATTTATGTGTATATATGTATATGTGTGTCACAGTAGTGGGTGAAGACATCAAATTATTAAGTGAAATATTAATATAATAATGATGCTTAACATGTTTTGAACGATATAAATGGTTAATATAATAATGAAATGACAAATGTGATCTTACTAAATCTCTATAATCTAATTTGTTTAAATAAGTCAAATTATATGATTTAGAAATTTTGTATTTAAATAATATTATCCGCGCATCGTGCGGGTACGAATACTAGTATGGTAGAAAAGAAAAAAATTATGGCTTAATTTTATGAATAATCTACTATACTCAAATTTTAAATTGAATGTGAATTAATTATATTAATTTTAAGGCAAAAGAAAAAGAATCAAAACAATTAAATAAGACGAGCATAGAAAATAAGATGAAAAAGTGTGAGTTATGGACATAATTTTTAAAAAACAAAATAATTAAATATAATGAGAAAAAAATCAAATAAATAAATAAGAATCTTTCATCATAAAAATGTATCACATTACGCGGACACATGTGGTGCATGACTGTCGTCAGCTCGTGCCGTAAGGTATTGGGTTAGGTCCCGCAACGAGCACAATCCTCATGCCCAGTTGTTGGTTCCAGCACCAAGAGAATGGAGTAGGCCATAATAAGAGCACTCATACTATCTCTGACAACACCACCTTATACGCTTTCATGACAATGAAAAAAGCAAACAATAACTAAGATATATTTTTATTCATATGTGCATAGATATTCTTAAAGTTATCTAGTTTAAACCCTAATTGTAAGGGGATTATTATTTTATAACTAGTATACATGTTCGCGCGTTGTGCCTAGATTATTAAAAAATATTTAATTGTTTGAATGCATTACACTGTTTTGATTTTATAAAAATATAATTACCCTCTTGTTTTCAATGCAATGTGCTTAATAACATACATTTTATATAGGCTTAACCACTTAAGTTATCGACGGACCCTTAAAGTTGTCTTCATAATTCGTTTAAACACCTCAATTAAAGCTTGTACCTATTGAACACCTATGCCCCTTAAAATTAATACCTATTTGACATTTTTTTGATAATCAACCAAAAATATAAGATGTGTATAAAACACTCGCAATGACATGGCAATGTGATGAATTAAATGATGATATTTGACATTTTAGTCCAAAAAATTATTTAAAAAATGAAATTTTAAAAAACAACTATTTAGTCTATTTAACTAATTAAAAAAAAAAAATTGTAAAAAAAACCACCCACCCACCCACGGCCAATCCCTCCTTTCCCTCTACAGTCATCCCAACTTTAACACCCCTCGATCTATTTTTCAATTGTAACCTTCTTCTCCGTTTAATTTGGTACGAGGATGATGAATAAGATTTGCTTGAAAATTATGAATTTTTATCCACCATGGCCGGAAAAAATGGAGTTACAGTGAAATTTGTTAATCAAGATTCAATTTTCTGCAATACCCACCGTCCACCGAGTCCTAAAATCAACAATTCAGCTTGTTTTGGATCTTTTTAGTAGTTTCTTTTTGTGGGTCTAGTGTAATTGCTAGTAGAGTTTACTCATTGTAATTGTTTAGTTGAGATTCTTTTGATTAGGTGATCAATTGAAAATGGCGGATCTAAGTGATGAAGTAACTGATCTCACTAGCTAACTTCATGATTCTTTTGTATACTTTTTTTTTTTTGCATTTCTGTTCGTTCAGTTTTCTTTTTTCTCATCCCTCATTAAGTTATTTTAGTTAATCAAGATTCCGTTTTTCTGAAATGTCGGAAATGGTGGTAGGTTTGTAAAAAGATGATCAAAATGATCCTTGGTATATGGGGCTTGAATATTCTTGGTCCTTTATATATATTACCTTACTAAAATAGTCCTTAATGTATATAAAAATATGACCATTTTGATCTTTAACCCTAAAACTAACTATACAAGTGATATTTTTTGTTAAACTTAATTGTGGGTCTCATAAAATTGCCACATGGCAAACCCCTTCTCCCTCATCTTCTTTCTTCCATGCAATTTTCAATTGATTTATTCTTCTCTCCACTACCTCCTTCTTCTTCTTTTTTAAATCAAATTTTACCAAAAAAGAAAAAAACTGACACACAAAAATCTCTTCAAATCTCAAAGAATATATTTTAAGAGTCTATTTTCCACCTTTATCCATTACGTTTTCACCCTTTAATGTCAACAACGAAATAAAAAATTAATACATAAAATAGTTATTAATCTTAAAAATGACAAAATAAGAAAAAAACTATATTCTTCTCATAATAATAATAATAATAATAATAATGATAATAATAATAATGATGATGATGATAATAATAATAATAATAATGATGTTGTTGATGATGATGATGATGATAATAATAATAATAATAATAATAATAATAATAATAATAATAATAATGATGCTGTTGATGATGATGATGATGATAATAATAATAATAATGATGTTGTTGATGATGATGATGATAATAATAATAATAATAATAATAATAATAATAATAATAATAATAATAATAATGATGCTGATGATAATAATAATGATAATTATAATAACAATAACAATAACAATAACAATAACAATAATAATAATCATGATCACAACGATGATAATGATGATTATGATCATAATAATAATAATAATAATAATAATAATAATAATAACAATAATAATAATTGGTTGCCTTCACTAAGCCCCCAAACCCCATGAATCACCATAATGGTCAACCAATGAAGAAAACCCAATTCCTATGCTAATTAATTTCATATAGAATTGAATTTAATAATAATATAATCAACAATTGGAAACTGATGGTTACAAGTGTAGAGTTGAACTCAATTACAAAAAAGAATTTGCTTACTTGAATGGTAGCATTGATCTCTGTGTTCGTGTTCACCGCAGGCACAAATGAATTTCTTTCTTCTCTCTATTTTCTTTTCTAAATTAATTATGTATTAAAAGTAATAATTCCTACAAACCTATTTTAATATTTCCGACTTGGCCCATTATTATTAACAATAAATAAATTACCCGTAAATTAATTAACTATAGTTAAATGACTATTCAAATTATCAAAAATGACCTTCTGGGTTCGAGTCATTACATTATCCACCACTAAAAATTATGTTCGTCCTCGAACATAAAGTAAAAGAAAGTACCTGAAGTTTTGAAAAGCTAAGGATATTTGGTACGCATGTCAGACTCTGTCTCCCAAGTCACCTCCCTAACTGAATGATGCTTCCACTACACCTTCACTGAAGCAATCTCCTTGGTCCTAAGCTTTCGAACCTGCCTATCCAATATAGATATACGCTCCTCCTCGAATGTCAAGTCTGAACCAGCTCCACTAAATCGAGTGAAAGCACATGAGACTCATCCTGAATATACTTCTGAAGCATAGAGACATGGAAAACAGGATGAACTGTCGACAAACTAGGTGGCAAGGCCAACTTATAGGCCACCTTTCCCACTCGATCTCAAAATCTCAAAAGGTCCATTGAATCTAGGGCTAAGCTTGTCCTTCTTGCCGAACCGCATCACACCCTTCATGCGTGACACTCTAAGCAAAACATGATCGCCCTCCATAAACTCTAAGGCTCTAACTCTCCCGTTTGCATAACTCTTCTGTTAACTTTGGGTTGTCAACAATCTATACTGAATCATACGAAGTTGCTCCATAGCATCTCTAAGCAAGTCAATATCCAAAAAGCCCATCTCCCCGAATAAAACCAACCGATCGGAGATCTACCCTGTCTGTCATACAACACCTCAAATGAGGCCATCTGAATACTAGAATGATAATTGTTATTGTAGGAAAACTCTTCTAAGGGCAAATGTCGATCCCATCTTGCACTAAAATCGATCACACATGCTCGGAGAATGTTCTCCAATACCTGAATTGTCCGCTCAGACTGACCATCCATCTGAGGGTGAAAAGTTTTACTTATAGCTAAATGAGTACCCAAACCATGCTGTAATGCTTTCCAAAAATGGGAAGTGAACAATGAACCTCGATCAGATATAATAGAAACCGAAACTCCATGTAGTCGCACAATCTGACTAACATACAACTCGGCTAACTTCTCCACCGTATACTTCACCCGAATCGGAATGAAGTGGGCAGACTTGGTCAGCCTATCAATAATAACCCAAATGGAGTCAAAACCACCCATTGTGGTAGGCAAACCCACAACTAAGTCTATAGTGATCCGCTCCTATTTACAAGTAGGAATAAGTATCCTCTGAGATATACCCCCGGGACGCTGGTGCTCACACTTGACCTGTTGGCAAGTCAAACACATAGAAACAAAGTTTGTGATATCCTTCTTCATACCACACCACTAGTAATGCTGACTCAAATCATGATACATCTTCGCCGCTCCCGGGTGTATAGAATATCGAGAACAATGGGCCTCCTCGAGAATCAATCTAATCAACTCGCCCTTCTTGGGCACACAAATCCTACCTCTGATCCTCAAGACACCATCAGAATCTAGGACAACATCCTTAGCTTCCCCTCTTAACACTTTTCCTCGAATGTGACATAACTTGTCATCATCAAACTGGTGCTCACAGATCTGCTCGACTAAGGAAAACCAAGCCTAAATAAAAGCAATCATACCATCACTCTCCTCTGAAATCTGCAACCAGAAAAAATTGTTAGCTAACCTCTGAACATCTCTAGCCAACGGTCTCTCCTCGATACTAGTGCGGCAAGACTCCCTATGCAAGTAGTCTTCCTACTCAAAGCATCGGCCACCACATTGACCTTCCCCGGATGATATATATATAATGGTTACATTATAGTCCTTTAGCAACTCAAGCCATCTACGCTGCCTCAAGTTCAGATCCCTCTGACTGAAGATGTACTACAGACTCCGATGATCAGTGAAGATATCACAATGTACCCCCATACAAATAGTGAAGCCATAACTTAAGTATAAAGACCATAATTGCCAACTCTAAATCATGAGTAGGTTGGTTCTTCTCATGGGCCTTTAACTGCCTAAAAACATAAGCAATCACCTTCCCCTTCTGCATTAGTACACCACCCAAACCGACTCCTGAATCATCACAATAAACAGTAAAGTCCACATCCTCCTCAGGTAGAGTCAACACAGGGGACGAAGTCAACAAAATCTTGAGCTTTTGAAATCTCTCCTCACACTCATCCGACCACTGAAAAGCCACACCATGTAGAGTCAATCTAGTCAATGGAGCTGCAATAGTAGAGAAACTCTGGACAAATCATTGATGATAGCCTGCCAATCCCACAAAACTCTGAATCTCAGTAGGAGAAGTAGGTCGCGTCCAGCCTCTAACAACCTCAATCTTGGTTGTATCTACTCTAATACCTTCCTTGGACACCACGTGTCCTAAGAATGCTATAGAATTAAGCCGGAATTCGCACTTTGAGAGTTTGGCATACCACTTCTCTTCTCTCAACCTCTGAAGTACAATTCTCAAGTGTCGGACATGGTCCTCCTCAGTCCTGGAGCAAACCAAAATATCATCGATGAAGACAATCACAAAAGAATCAAGGTATGGTTGAAACACTCCGGTCATCAACTCCATGAATGCAGTGGCGTTAGTCAACCCAAAGGACATCACTAGGAACTCATAATGCCCATACCGAGTCCAAAAATCTGTCTGAGGGATATCTGATGCCCTAATCTTCAATTGATGATACCTAGACCTCAAATCAATCATAGAGAACAACGATGCTCCATGTAGCCGATCAAATAAATCATCAATATGCGGAAGAGTATACTTATTATTCACTGTTACCTTGTCCAACTGTCTGTAATCAATACACATCCTCAAAGTCCCGTCCTTATTCTACATAAACAACACAAGGGCACCCAAGATGACACACTAGGGCGAATAAACCCCTTACTCAACAAATCCCGCAATTAATCATTCAACTCTGCTGGAGCCATACAGTATGGAGGAATAGAAATGAGCTTACTGTCTATCTCTAAATCAATATCCCTAACAAGGGTGTACCTTGAAGATCAGAAGGGAATACATCGAGAAACTTCTGGACCACGGGAACGGAATCCATGGGAGGTGGTTCAATACTAGTGTCCCGAATGAAGGCTAAGCAAGACAAAAACCATCTCTCCACCAATCTCTGAGCACAGATGAATGAGATGACCTTACTAGGATAGAGCCACTATCACCCATCGACTCAACCCTCGAAACACCAGGCATTACTAAGGACACAATCTTAGCATTACAATGAAGAATAACATGATAAGGAGAAAGCCAATTCATACCCAAGTTAACATCAAAATCTACTATCCCCAGAATGATTAAGTCTACCCAAGTTTTCGTACCTCACCAAAGAAATAAGTCATGATCAATACACTCGATCCACCACTAGGGGCTCACCCACGGGTGTAGAAACACGAATAGGTACAAGCATGCTATCACACATCATATCAAATTTAGCAGCAAAATAGGTAGACACATAAGAGAATGTAGACCCCGGATCAAACAATACAGATATAGATTGATGGCATACTGGGATGATACCTGTAATAAAATCATCAGAAGTCTCCGCCTCAGGTGTCTCTAGGAAAGCATAACAATGGCCCCCTCTGCCAGCCCCAGCCTGGGTGGTACCTCTACCCTTACTCTGCTGAGCTATAGTACCACTCCCTGAAGCTCTACTGTCTTTACCTCATTGAAATCTGCCTCGGCCTTTACCATGTGGTATCAGTGGTCTAGTTTGAAATGAAGAATTAGGCGAGGGTCCTCCAGGACCCCTCTAGAAGGTACACATTTGCATTAGGTGATCGGGATCTCCACAACTAAAGCAAATCATCTAATTCGGGAACTGCTGTGTGGATCCTGAAAATCCACTATAGTTGCCTCGCCCTGTAGGTCGCTGTTGTGAACCGTATGAGCCTTGACCTGCGCTATAAGAACCCCAAGATATCTGACCACCCTCAAATGTTGGCATAGATGCATGAACGGGTCCCTGATGCTGAAAGGAACCACTCTCTCTCTGTGATCCCTTGCCTCTTGATACATCCAAACTTACACCTTAATTAAAAAGTATAAACTATCGAAGTCAATTAATAGAACTCAACATGAGTTGAGGTCGATCCCACAGAGAATTTCTTTACATAAATGATTTCACTATCGCGTTTACCCAAATGTTGTTATTATTTTCCTAGAGAAAACAATTACAGAATGTAAAATGGGTTTAGCTGTAAAGTTCTAGTAACCAAGGTTATTAAATAAGATTCGGTTTAACTATTAACAGAGCGTTGATTTTAAATTTGTTTTGATAGTTAAATAAAACTAGGACTTTGTTCCCCATAATGTTGCATCTAGTGTTCTTCCGTAAATGAGTTTCAGGTAATTCATCTCTGCAAAGTACAAGCAAGTCAGATATATCTAACACTTCTCAGTCTAGTTAGATAATCTTTACTCAAGTCGTCTCGGTCCTAAAGTATTAACATGTTTTACTCTCGCTTATAATGGTGTTAAAGTCCTCTTCTCTCGAACTTGAACTTTGACTCCATTTCATAAGGTTAATTCAACTTTTTCCTAACTATCACTTTTCTCTCAAACAATTGACAGATACAGGCTAACTCTAATGCGTGCATTCATTAGAATACATGAATAATGAAAACATAATTATGCTTTGTAAATATAAATCGCCTTCTACTCGTGTTACGAAATTACACTTAGATTTCCATCATAGATCCCACAATCCCAGTTCTGGTATTTAGCCACTCATGAGTTCAAGTAAACACACAAAAATATGTAATGAAAACATGATGAGATATTACTTTTGAAAATATGCAAAATCGATAAGCACTTGATAATTCAAAACCAAAAATCCAACTTCGAAACTTGATTCAATGTTAATCGTTCAAAACCAAAACTAAGAATATTTTAAACTTCGTCACTTGTTCCAGATATCACCAGATAAAAGCAAAAAAATGACCTAATTAATTCAAATAAAGTGTCGAAAAAAAGAGTCCTACTCGAAGTAGGACTAATCTGTCGTGCAACTTCACGAGTGCTTTGACGGTTTGTTAAGGGCTTCACGGTCCGTGAAGCCCTTCGTGGTCTGTACTTGGCACTTCTCTAAACTTGGGTCTTCAAGGCCTGCACACTAGAAAGTCACCACGGACAACACCACGAATCGTGATAATGACCACGGTCCGTATAGGTGCTCGTGGTCTTCACTTGGCCAATTCACTCTCCAAGTTTTTTATGCATATTCACTGGATCTCCTTCACGGGCTCCTTGACGATTCGTGACATGGACCACGACCCTTCAAAGGCGTCGTGGTCTTTATTTAATACTTTTGGTCTGCAACCTCAAAAACTCCATGCACACTGCTTCACAACCACGAGCATCTTCACAGCTCATCAGGAGGACCACGACCCGTCTAAGGCCCCGTGTTCTTCACTTGGACATCAGAATCCCAAATTCCATCTTGCATTTTCTTCTTTTCTTTTCTCTTCACATCCACCTACTTTACCTGTACAAACATCACCAAACACATCATATCCACATAAATACACTCAATTCTCGCAATTATCCTTAGTTTTGAGCATCAAATGTGCTAAGATCTCACGACATATCAACACCCTCAACTTAGAACCATTACTTGTCCTCAAGTGATGAGAAAAACAATACATTTAGCACTAAAACCTTCAAAACCTTTTGAAACTATGTAACACCCATCTCAACCACAATTTGTATCCAAAACCATCAATCTAACATGCAATGATCAATATATGACATCCCATTACTCACAGTCGACCATGCTTATACTTGTGTTCTATCAGCTAACATAATCTAACTATCAAATGCAATCACTGTGTCCTCACACCAAAGAAGTCCCTCACTCATGATAATTAGGACTAAGTTCTACGCTCAAAAAGAACATCTAAAACTAACAACAAAAGACCATAAGCTTGCCCTTGCTTGCTACGCTCTATCTTTCAAACAATCGGAATAGGATCACTATAGGACTTTATCAGCTTGTAACATAGGCTCGGGCTAGGGAATGGAGTTTTGGTTTTATGAGTGACTAGTACCTTGGTTCTCCAATGTTTTGTTCGCACACAACTTTTTCAGTACATCCCAACAACCATTATTTTTTCTTGTTCTTTTTTTTTTCTTTTTTTTTTTTGTTTTATTGCACATTTTGTGCTTTCAAGCTAACTGAATGAGCCTTCTTTTTCACTTTTCCTTTCTGCTCGGGTTGTAATCACCCTCAACTTAGGCTTTTGGCCTGAGTTGTGGCATCGTATCTTCGGAGACCCAAAGATATGATATCAAGTGGGTAAGAACAAAATTAGTTATCAGGCTCAAATCGGGTTCAAGTGGTATGCTTGTTATTTGGTTGTTTTATTTTTGGCTTTTTAAATGGCTTAGCAAAAATGCCCTATTGATCCTTTCCTATCCGGTTATTCTCAGATTTAAGCAAGACTACTCGGGCAAGTTATAGTTTCTGCTCCTAGCGTTAGACTTCAAGCAAACCTCACACATACATGACACATGACTACATTTTCTAGTTTATTAGTTCACCAATTTATTTTCCAGACTAGCAATGTTCAACATGTAAGTACCTAATGTAGCGACCCTTCCAAAATAATATAAGCCAATAACTCACGAGATTTTTATGCATATTTTGTCCTCACACTAGTAAAAGTGATATAAAAAGAATATTACTAACTTCCGAGTACCTAAACTAGGTGGTTCATGCTTCACACCATCATTCAAATTAGTGGTAAATTTAATATATTACAAGACTTGAGTTTTCACACCCCAAAAGAACCAAACATATAGACATACTTATATTACAACCCAAGGTGACATGATCAAATTAGTCCTCAAAATTTCATGTAAATATACAACACATAGATCATGTACAAGTCCCAAGGTTTATACAAAAATAGATGCCTATATGCAAATGTGATCTTCCTTAAAGCTCTCAAAATCTCCATCTCCAATGTCCCACTTCACGCCTCCTCTCGATCTTTCCCTACGATAGAAACAACTATCGCTAAGCATATAGCTTAGTGGTGCAAAACTATAGGTTCGGAGCCATCAGATTCACCAAACTACCTTTCTCAAGTCATGGGTAGCATAATCGAACATAATAAATAAATCAAGTAAACAATATATCAAGAGTATCAAGTTCGATAATTAGAGGTCCAAATGTCAAGAATGCTCATAGCACCATTTTCCAAAAGATTCAATAACAAGGCTCGCCCAATATGTACATCATGTCTTCACACCAAGTACAATCAAGTATCAAGAAGGGCTGATGCCCTGTATCAAGAAGGGTCAAAGCCCAATAATCAAGAACCATATTAAAAATGGCTTTCTAGTTCGTACTTAAAATGGACAACTTCCATTCTTAAGACTGACTAAAAATCCAGAGTCAAGATGGCAAATGATCTGAATCAAGAGGCATGCCAATAGTGATAAAGTCACAGCCACAAGAAGGACAAGGTCCCAACAAGAGTGCCAAGTGATCAAACAATCTGTACAAGTGGGCGAGTTACACATGCATCTTTAAAGTTTTAAAGGATACCAACACGACAATGCAAAGTGACAAGAGGTAACCAAGGTACCAATATAGGCTTTCAGATATACCAGCATGTAAAAAGATTACAAGTACAAGTTTATACACAAACCTTAGTGCTTTAGAAAGGAAACAGTCCAACGCCAACTTCGCGAGTTCAGATCGTAGACCAACCAACGTTTCAAGGTCCTCAACTTGCTCACGAGTATATACAACCTTAAAAATACAATTAAATGAATTCTTTAATTCCTAGAAGCTCAATAATGTTGATGTAAAACGGATTATCATCACAAGTAAGCTTAGCCTGTACAAATACGACTATGCTCCCAAAACAGTGATTCTGGCCAGCCTAGTACCTCATGTCGTAACTTAGATTTGAAAAGGAAAATGGCAAAACTAGACTTTATAAGCTTCATGAAAGATGTAGATACATCTTTTAGGGTTGCAAACAAACAAGAATCACCGCAAAATATATTTTGTACAATAAGATATATTCAAAACACTAACAGTTGTTCATACAGGATTTGAAATTTCAAAATCTGGACAGAATTTGTCCTATGTTGCGTCCCATATTTGAAATCCATAACAGCTAAATCAGAGTTTTACATAAACATAACTGTTGTAGGTCTACAAATTAGATTTCCAAATAATATTTATTCACTATAAATTAAGTTCTAGAGCAAGAGCTATGCATAAATCATCAAACACTACCCAGCTCAGAAACAGATTTCGTCACTTACCAAAAAGAAGTGTGTGTCTCAAATTCCATCCAATAGGGACAAGTTTTTCTCTTGTGATTTTGAAGAACAATCTGTTTAGATATGTTTCTAAGGTTATAAGACTTGAGGAAAACGAATTTACTAAAGGAGGCGTGAAAATATATAGTCAAACAAGTGATGTTTATCACTTGGGAAACTGTCCTTCAAAGGTGCTGCCTAAAAAATTTGTGTGCTGCCCAAAAACATACATATACACCTATATATATATCCTTCACCTCCTTTGAAATTTATACATAATTCTAATTAGAATATTACGAAAATACCCCAATACAATACCTTAAATTATGATCACAATTTATGTTAAGCAAGTTAGCAATTATCATAACATTTCAAGTTACCAAAATGAGAGTAAAACATATTGTAATAATTAAGCATTGGTAAATCGACATGCGACTCTTGGTTAATATTTAGGGCTGTTACAACTCTCTCCCACTTAAAGAAATTTCGTCTCGAAATTTACCTTACACTAGTCCCGGAACAAGTGCGGATACTGGGTCCTCATGTCTTCTTCTCTTTTCCAGGTAGCTTCCTTTCCTGAATGGTTCCTCCAAAGTACCTCTACTAAGGGGATTCTCTTGTTTCTAAGTTGCTTTACTTCTCGAGCTTCAATTCGGATAGGTTCTTCATTATAAGTCAAGTCAGGATTAATCTCAATAGATTCAACTGGAAGAACATGCGATGGATCAGAACGATATCTTCTGAGCATAGAAACATGAAAGACATTGTGGATCTTCTCTAACTCCGGTGGCAAAGCTAATTTATATACAACTGGTCCAACCCTTTCAAGTATCTCATAAGGT
Organism: Solanum acaule; assembly: GCA_036250505.1. Classification (NCBI taxonomy): domain Eukaryota; kingdom Viridiplantae; phylum Streptophyta; class Magnoliopsida; order Solanales; family Solanaceae; genus Solanum; species Solanum acaule. Next base: position 13,381 of record JAJOOR010010421.1, on the reverse strand, counting down.
CCAACAAATCGGGGACTAAGTTTTCCTTTTTGGCCAAATCTCATAATTTTTTTCCATGGAGACACATTTAGGAATACTTTATCTCCCACTTGATATTCAATGTCACGCCTTTTAAGATCAGCGTACGACTTTTGTCTATCCGAAGAAATCTTTAGACGATCCTTGATAATTTTTACCTTGTCCTCTGTTTGTTGCATAATTTTAAGACCAACAAGTTTTCAGTCACCAACTTCACTCCAACAAAGAGGGGTCCGACATTTCCTTCCGTATAGGGCTTCATAGGGATGCATTCCAATACTCGATTGGTAGCTATTATTATAAGCAAATTCTATCAAAGCCAAGTGTTTGTCCCAACTACCCTCAAACTCCATAATGCAAGCTCGAAGCATATCCTCCAAAATTTGTATCACTCTTTCCGACTGGCTGTCTGTTTGAGGATGGAACGAAGTGCTAAATTTTAGCTTAGTACCCAAAGCTTCCTGCAAGCTACCCCAAAATCTAGATGTAAACCTTAGGTCTCGGTCAGATACAATAGACACATGGATCCCATGTAGTCTTACAATCTCATTAATGTACAATTCGGCTGGACGCTCAAGTGAGTAATCCATCCTGATTGCTAAGAAGTGAGCACTCTTGGTTAGCCTGTCCACAATCACCCATATTGCATCATGATTTCTTTGGGTGTGAGGAAGTCCAGAAACAAAGTCCATAGTTATTCTCTCCCATTTCCATTTCGGCATCGACAAGGGCTGTAGTAAACCAACTGGGACCTGATGTTCTGCCTTTACTTGTTGACAAACCAAACATTTGGAAATGAACTTCGCAATGTCTCTCTTCATACCATTCCACCAATAATGTTCTTTGATGGTCTGGTACATCTTTGTACCTCCAGGATGCATTGCATATGGTGAAGTATATGCTTCATTCAGTCATTTTCTCCTCAATTTGTCATCATTAGGGACGCATAACCTGTTCTGATAAAATAAGACACCATCCTCTGTTAATGTAAAATCAAGTTTTCCCCCATTTTGAACTTCTCTGGTCAATTTTACAAGTTTCTCATCTAACTTTTGTGCTTCTTTCACATGTTCAAGTAATATTGGCTTTACTTGCAAATTAGCACTAACTGAACCATTTGAATTAGGTGTAAAACAAGCATTCATGGCTCTTAACTCATGAAGCAAGGGTAAATGACTCAAAGAAATGCTTGCAAAGGATTTTCGACTTAAGGCATCTGCAACCACATTGGCTTTACCTGGATGATAACCAATCGTGCAGTCGTAATCCTTGATGAGTTCAAGCCATCTACGTTGTCATAGGTTTAGTTCCTTCTAAGTACTCAAGTACTTTAAGCTCTTGTGATCAGTGAATATATGACATTTCTCTCCATACAAATAATGTCGCCATATTTTTAAAGCAAACACTATAGCAGCAAGTTCAAGATCATGAGTAGGATAATTCAATTCATGCGGTTTTAATTTCCGAGAGGCATAAGAAATAACCTTTTTTCTTGCATCAAAACGCATCCTAGACCATTGTGAGAAGCATCACTGTAAAATACATACTCTTTTCCTTCAATTACTAGAGTAAGTATAGGCGCTCGAGTCAACAAGGATTTGAGAGTTTCAAAGCTCTCTTGGCATTTGTCATCCCAAATAAACTTTACTTCCTTCTGCAAGAGCTTAGTCAAAGGAGAGACGATAATGGAAAAGCCTTTCACAAATCTTCTGTAGTATCCTGCTAAGCCTAAGAAACTTCTTACCTCGGTTAGACTTTTGGGAGGTCTCCATTCAACAACTGCTTGTATCTTACTAGGATCCACCTTCACGCCTTCGACTGATACAACATGTCCCAGAAACGTCACTTCATCAAGCCAAAATTCATACTTGGAAAGTTTAGCATAAAGTTCTTTCTCTTTCAAAATTTTCACAATAATCCGGAGGTGTTTATCATGGTCTTCACTACTTCTGGAAAATATTAAAATATCATCTATAAAAACAACCACAAACTGATCAAGATAAGGCTTGAATACTCGATTCATTAGATCCATGAATACCGCAGGAGCATTTGTCAATCCGAACGACATCACCAAAAATAATGACCATACCGAGTTCTAAAAGCAGTTTTAGGAGCATCCTTCTCTCTAACACGCAGTTGGTGATATCTAAACCTTAAATCAATTTTTGAGAATACTTTAGCACCCTTTAGTTGGTCAAACAAATCATCGATCCTTGGTAGTGGATATATATTCTTGATTGTTATTCTGTTCAATTGTCTATAGTCAATACAAAGCCTAAGAGTGCCATCTTTCTTCTTTATGAATAAAACAGGGGCTAAAATGGCAGGTTGCTCACCACCCCCTCCCCAAACAAAAGGACTTTGCCCTCAAAGTTAGTAAAGAAAAACAATACAGGGCTGTGAGGAGGGGTCATACCTACGACGTACTAGGCACCGGTATTCGGGTCAGCATCGGCACCTTTATCAACGGATGCACTCTCAGAAACCAGCTCTGGACCAGGCTGACTACCACTAACTGGGATAGGTACTCCGCTACCAGAAGCGCCATCTAACACCGCATCTCGTTGTTGTTGCGCAAGTGCTTCTTCTTATCTTGCCTTTTTCCTCGATGCCTTGCGTGCTTTCTTGTGTTATCTTCGTTCCTCTTTGGATAGGTCAGCCGATAACTCCTCATCAGACTCTTCAGCTTTGGGTTTTCTGTTGCCATATTTGCTTTTAGAGAGTTACCCCCAGAAGTCGTCAAGGGATTGAGTGGTAGGCGGCTCACTGAACAAGTTCATCAACGACTCTGGCATGACTGAAGTGGGCACCTGTACCGACTTCTCATCCAGTTTAGAAACTTGAGCTCACATCTTGGCCAACTGCGTCTTGAACTCGTCAATACTGACTAAACCTGCAGCCTGTAACTGATGTTGGACATGGACTTCCAAACCATCCATCATCTCTTTTAAGACATCCAACTCCTTACTCATCTCATCTTTAATTCTCTTCTCCACAGCCAACACATCGTGCATTGTGAGCTGGGGCATCCGACGTACAATTTGGTGGACTAAGGTCCTGGTTTGTCGCTAATCTGCAACTAATTTCTCAAGAAATATAGTAGGAATAGTGACAAAAGTACCTGGAGCCTGAAGCTGGTGGCAGTGGTGCCTCTGTATATGGTTGTGATGATTTCTCCTGCCCTGGCCCTCTATCCGCATATGGAATATCAATTGGTATGTGGGAACAACTGCCAACGAACCCACAACTCCGACTTTCGCACCAAATAGATGGTTAGCGACATCATTGATTTTGGATGCCTGGGTGAGCCTGAATGCCTCAGTCCATCTGTCTACTAGCCTATTTGGGGGGTGTTTGCTTGCCGACACAATTTCCCTATCAGACAGGGAAATGGAAGTCTGGCTCTCTCATTTAGTGTCTTGTCCCAAATTTCTGTAGCTATGATCCGACCCACATTTACCGGGTAACCAGCCATGAGACAAGCTACCAAAGATGCCAGTGATGGAGAGATGGTGTTATCATTACCTATAGGTCGCAACTGTGCATAAACAATAGCCCACTAGACCTTGGCTAAAAAATACAGGGAAGCTTTAGTGATGTGTACTTGCGATCCTGTAACCCAAGTTGCATTCTCCCCCTCTGAAGCAATTTGCCTTGCAATCCACCGCATGACCCGCTCATGAGAACTCTGAACCTCCATCTCAGTTTCACTGGTCACATCATGATGTTTGCCCTCAAAAAGTCCCACTGAAGTTGGTGCTGTGTATTTTGGACTATACATCATCCTGTTGATAGTAGTCTCGGAGATATCCAGGATGTGCCCCGAACCATAATTGAGTCAAGTGGTCCCCAGGTACCTGCAGAGTATTTCTTCCCCCGTTTAGTAGTCTCAGTCTCTGCAGCAAAGTTTATCAAAGTGGCTGCATATGAAGCATAAAACTCTCGGGTTAGGTGGTTAGAAAATTCTCCAGGTGCATTGTTTATCCATTCAAACTGATGCAGCTGAAATATCCTGTAAATGTATGGGAATGATTTGATATCTGCCACCACCACTCTAGTCTCAGGCATGATTGGTCTGTTCTTAAAGCTGCTAGACTTGTTCACAATTCTGTTCTTGAAGAAGTCTTCGGATCTGTTCACAGTCCACATTGAACGGAAACAATCAATCAGTTGCTGTCTCACCGCGGGATCGAATTCATGGAGGTGAACATATTGGACCATGGTATCATCGGTGGTAATCTCTTCATCCTCTTCCACAACACCTGCCTCTTCTTGTGCTCCAGTTTCAACTTCTGTTTCTACTATATGTGGATGTGTGGTTGCATTTTCCTGAGAGCTGCTTGTAGACCCTGCACTACCTCCTGAACCATTATCAGATTAGCTACCTGATTCCTCACCACTTCCAGAACTACTACCTTCCTCTTCAGACTGGGAATGAGTGTTCTGGAGGATGGCTCTCGTTATATGGGATCTAGTAGTTCGAGGTGGGTGTTCTTCAATGTTAGTGTTTATCTGGACCTCAGAACTACTAGACTCTGTAGCGTTATCACTTTTCAATTAAGAAGAAGTAAGTGAGGAATGAGGGGTTGCAGACTTTATACGGGGAGCCATAGTGCCTAAAACCAATTAGTACGCAAATTAGTAAAATGACACACTATCGGGTACTCAGACTTCCCTTGTGCAATTACAATGTGACGCCTTACCTTAAGAATGTCGTCACCCAATCTATCATTGGGAAAGGCCACAGAATCGAAATGCAAAAACAACAATAAAAGTACAGAAACAATTTTTTTATACGGGAGCTAAGACGGGTCGTGGTGGGTACCACGATCCGTGAAGACTCTCGTGACTAGGAGTTAGTGACTTGAATTTGTGGATCACTGTACTGTAATGGATCATGGATGGCTTCACGGTCCGTGGAGTGAACCACGGTCCGTGATGACCACCGAGACCCTCATCAGTGTGACCCCTATTTGGCAAGTGTGGTCCACGAGGGGTTTCAAGATCCATGGTTGGCCCCACGGTCCGTGAAGCCCATTGTGGACTTACACTTCACCATTTTCTAGTAATTTTTCTCCCAAATTCAACCTTTACCCGATTTCAACCATTTTGCCTCACACAATCACACTATTACAAGATCTTTAAACCCATGAGTCCAATAAATCTACCAACATCAAACAATCGCCATTCAAACAAGAACAATGTATACCTCCTATAAACATAACCACATGCACACGAGTGTAATCCCTCAATTTCAACAATTTTATCTACAAATTTCACTTAAGCATACTTTTCGCTTACACATCAATTAAGAAGTATAAACGGTCGAAGTCAATTTATAGAACTCAATGTGAGTTGAGGTCGATCCCACAAAGAGTTTCTTTACAGAAATGATTTCACTGTCACGTTTACCCAAATGTTGTTATTATTTCCTAGAGAAAGCAATTACAGAATGAAAACTGGGTTTAGCTATAAAGTTCTAGTAACCAAGGTTGTTAAATAAGATCCGGTTTAACAATTAATAGAGTGTTGATTTTAAAGTTGTTTTGATGATTAAATGAAACTAGGACTGTGTTCCCCATAACGTTTCATCTAGCGTTCTTCCGTAAATGAGTTTCAGGCAATTCATCTTTGCAAAGTACATGCGAGTCAGATATATCTAATACTTCTCACTCACTCTAGTTAGATAATCTTCACTCAAGTCCTCTCGGTCCTAGAGTGTTAACATATTTTAGTCTCGCTTATAATGGTGTTGAAGTCCTCTTCTCTCAAACTTGAACTTTGACTCCATTTCATAAAGTTAATTCAGCTTTTTCCTAACTATCACTTTTCTCTCGAACAATTGACAGATACAGGCTAACTCTAATGCATGCACTCATTAGAATACATGAATAACGAAAACTGAATTATTCTTTGCAAATATAAATCACCTTCTACTCGTCTTATGAAATTACAATTAGATTTCCGTCATTGATCCCACAATCCCAGTTGTGGTATTTAGCCACTCATGATTTCAAGTAAACACACAAAAATATTTAATGAAAACATGATGAGATAGTACTACCGAAAATATGCAAAATCGATAAGCACTTGATAATTCAAAACCGAAAATCCAACTTCGAAACTTGATTCAATGTTAATCGTTCAAAACCAAAACTAAGAATATTTCAAACTTCGTCGCTTGTTCCAGATATCATGAGATAAAAACAAAAAAATGACCTAATTAATTCAAATAAAGTGTCTAAGAAAAGAGTCCTACTCGAAGTAGGACTAATCTGTCGCGCAGCTTTAAGAGTGCTTTGATTGTCCATTAAGGGCTTCACGGTCCGTGAAGCCCTTCGTGGTCTTTACTTGGCACTTCTCCAAACTTGGGTCTTCAAGGCCTGCACACTGGAAAGTCACCACGGACAACACCACGAATTGTGACAATGACCACGGTCCGTATAAGTGCCTGTGGTCTTCACTTGGCCAATTCACTCTCCAAGTTTTTGATGCCTATTCACTGGATCTCTTTCACGGGCTCTTGACGATTCGTGACGTGGACCACGTCCCGTCAAGGGCGTCGTGGTCTTTCCTTAATACTTTTGGTCTGCAACCTCAAAAACTCCATGCACACTGCTTCATCACCACGTGCATCTTCACAGCTCGTCAGGAGGACCACGACCCGTGTAGGGCCCCGTGGTCTTCACTTGGACATCAGAATCCCAAATTCCAGCTTGCATTTTCTTCTTTTATTTTCTTTTTCACGTCCACCTGCTTTACCTATACAAACATCACCAAACACATCATATCCATATAAATACACTCGATTCTCACAAAAATCCTTAGTTTTGAGCATCAAATGTGCTAATATCTCACGGCACATCACCTCAAGATGAGGCACCATGAAACTGACCCTGATGTACAGACCCACTTAGGGTCCCCAAACTCCTCCCTCTCCATCAATTTCTCCTCTTTGGCGGCACTCACTATGGACTGGAAGGAAGCCCCCTCTCGAGATGCCCTAAACATAACCGATCTGATAGAGAAAGTCAGCCCCCACACAAATCTACATATCCTCTTCGTCTCATCTAGAATAATAGCCAAAGCATGCCTAGACAACTGGCAAAAACAGGCCTAACGGGCAAGCTGTCCTATCTCAGATTCTCAAACTTCAAATAACTCTCCTCCCTCACACTATGAGGGATGAAACGGTCATGAAAGGCACTGGAGAATACCTCCCAAGTCACTGGAGGAGATCCAACTAGAAAAGACCCTGAATAAGTTCTCCACCACTCTTTTGCTGGCCCACGAAGTTGGAGGGTAGCATATCGAACCCCATGTGACTCAACTAACCTAACCACCTCTAGCAACTCTCGGCATGTAGTCAGAAAGTCATGAATGTCCTCGCTCCTCCCACCCTGAAACGAAGGTGGGTCCATCTTTCAAAATTTCTCATACCTGCATTGCTCATCCTCTGTCAGAACAACCGACGGTGCAACTTGACCTCCAACTATTGGTGTAAGATTATTCCCAACCATGGGATCTATTGGTGGATGCCCACTGGATCCTGAATAATTGGAGCTTGTTGTTGCTCTTGGGTCTTAGCCCCCACTATAGTCTGAGAGTCCTGTGGTGTGCCGATCGCACCACCACCCTGAGAAAATCTTTCGAGCACAGTAAGGTATCCTGAAGCAAAAGTGTAGATGCGAGCTCTTGAGGAACCTAGTCCTCTCTGTCATCAATTTGAGGCTTTGGAGAGACCTCTCTAGCATGACCCCTCACTGGTGCTACCCCACGGGCACGACCTCTAGCTCTGGCTCTATCTCTACCCCTAGTTGGGGCTCCAACAACTGTCTCGGGGACTGCCTCCTCTCTACCACCTGTAACAGTATCTCTAGTCCTCGCCATTTGTCAAAATAACATACGATAGCTCGGTACTAAAGAAGGTAACCATGCATAATGAGAAATAATGAACAAAAAGGAAGTTTTCTAACAATATTCATAGCCTCTTGAAGATAAGTATAGACGTCTCCGTACCGATCCTCGAGACTCTACATAGACTCGGCTTGTATACACGTGAGACCAATTAACCTGGGACTCTGATACCATTTTGTCACAACCCAAAAATGGATGTGATGGCACTCGTCATATCCCACCAAGACAAGTCAGCTTAAAACTCAACAATTTTGATGAAGTGCAGAAATAAAATAAAAATAAAAGTTTAATAACAATTACTAATATGGATAACAAGTCAACTTAACTAAATCCCCAAAACCTGGTTGTCACGTGCAGAAGCCTCTAATGTAATACAATGGAATTGAAAGAAAATACGAAGTCTCAAATGACATTGTCTCCCAAGTACAACAAAATCATAAACAAGAGTAAGAATGTCCACTGAGATGACAAACAACTACCTCACAAATCTCCACAGGAAGTCTTAGAAAAGAAGAGAATAGGAAGTATCACGAAGATCCGGGCTCGTAACCTACAAAAATGTAGAAGCAAAGGGTGAGTACCAAACCACACGGTACTGAGCAAGTAAAATTTTAAACACAAACTAAGGGAATAGAATACGGGTACTCCTTCCACCCCAACCGAACCTCTACAACTACAACCTGCATAAAACCAGCCCAACCTAACAGTTCACAATTTACATTGCACACTTCTCAACATCAACACCCTAACAATTACATATCCTCAACAACAAACTCAATATTCATCAATAAAAAGTTCCACAGATCAGCAACACACAAGATCAAGTTCACCAATGATAAAGATGCACAATGCAATGAAATGCAATGTCAAGTATAGTGATGCATGTCTGACTTAATGATACATACACGTTGTCTCTCAGTCTGGGATCCATGGAGGACATATCTGTCCATGCATCCGTCACGGTGTGCGACATGAACCTCGATAATAAAATCTATCACGGCGTGCGACACGTACCTCGATAATAGAATCCGTCGCGATGTGTGACACGTCCCTCAAAATATAGTATTCGCCGCGGCACGCGATACGTCCCTCGAAATGGTAAATCCTCTTTAATTTCTTATTCTTACTCAATCCACATAACACTTATCAGAATCATGTCTCCGAACCAATGCAAATGACGAGTTCACACAAATAATGAGGAGATGACCATTTTCATAACAATGCACAATTCACAACAACATAATCGTGATACAACATCAACAATGAACCAATAAGTCTTGCAAACCATTCTCAACATATCACACACCAATAATTAATCAAATAATTAATTAAATTGCCTTTTATCACCCCTTTTTCATCATTAGAATCATTCAATATGTACAATTCAACCCATCACCAAGTCCCATTACTCCCAAAGACATTCTACAAGGAAATACATGATTCTATACACTTAACAACGGTTTAGAAATCCACTTGCCTCAAACAATCGAATAATTACTCTGAAACTTGAGCCTTCCCCTTTCGTTGGGCTTCTAAATCAATGCAATCTATTCACGTAAATAATCACAGTAAGATTTCTAACCCAACAACACCCATATTATAATATGTCTAGCCTAGACCCAAAAATATCACCCAAATATATAATCAAGTTCTTAATCTTGATACCAATTAACATGTCAACTCTCCTATTTTTAAATTTTAAGCCTAGGGTTATGTCTTAATTCCTCTAAATACCATAAAATTTCATAATATTCATATAATTTAATACCCTTATGTGAAATTATCTTAATACTTAAGTCATCATTATACTATAATATTCCACTATTTCTTGTCCCCTAAATTTTGAAAGCCGCCAAAATGATGCAAAAGCTAGGGGTGTACAGACCAACCCGTAAAATCAAACCGAACCGATGAACCAAGTCAAACCGAGAAAAAAACCAACTTATGGTTTGGTTTGATTGGTTTGGCATTGAAAAAAAACTCACCATGCTTGGTTTGGTTTGGTTTGGTATTAATAAAAAAAAGTCAAATCGAACAAACCCAAACCTACATAATACATATGTAATTTTAACTCTATATACATAAAATATATTCATATAATCTATTTTGCAAATATTTTAAAATTTGTTTTATTAATTTTCAATATGTACAAATTAGATATATATTCAGATTTGGGATTATAACTTGTAAGTTATAATATATACTTGTCCATTAATTGGTTAAATGATCCAAGCCCAATATAAACTTAAAAGTTAAAACCCTAGAAACTAGTCACTATTCTCACTTTCCACTTTCCAATCTTTCAACTTTCCAGAGAGCTCGTCAATCCTCATCTTCTTATTCAGCTCATTCATCAACTCATCTATTTGGTGATAGTCAGGTTTGTTTTCCTCTTTCTTTTTCTTGTAAATGTAAATTTATAAATGAAAATCGACAATTACAATATCTTCAAACAAGGCATACTATTTCACAAAGAGTAACCTTATTTTGAATCGTTAATGGTTGTTGCTACGACAAGTCTTAATTTTTTATGTTTCACTTTCTTAGATAGAGACTACGACTAGAGTAGATGTAGAAACGATTATCGAAAGTCCTCCGGTTGTATCAATACCTCAAAAGAAAGGTAAAAACACTCCTCATCTCCACACTCCTTCTAAAAAGCAAAAATGAACAACCCCTATAGATTCCAATCCTACAGATGGTAATACTAAAAGAGAAACGTCACAGGTTTGGGATCACTTTGCTAAGTTTATTGCTAAAGGAGGTAAACGAAGAGCAAAATGTAACTATTGTGTAAAACACTTTGCTGCTGAGACAAAAACAAATGGAACTTTTGTATTGTGGTCACATTTAAATGACAAATGTCTCAAAACAAGGTAAACAACTTTAAAATCTGTACCTATCAAAGTAGGGGATAAGAAAATGGAACAAGTTCTATTGAAAAAGTTGTGTACAATGTGGAGGATATTAGGAGGGCCATCGCTGAATTTATCATTATTGATGAACAACCATTTAAAGTTGTTGAAGGGGAAGGTTTTAAAAAATTGATGGCCACAGCTTTGCCTAATTCTGAATTACCTTCACGGGTAACTGTGGCTAGACATTGTTTGAAGATTTATCAAGAAGAGAAAGAGAAGCTTAAAAAACTTGTCAAGAATCAACATATATGTATTACTAATGATACATGGAAATCACTTCAAAATTTGACTTATATGATTGTGATTGCTCATTGGATTGATAATGAACGGAACTTACAGAAGAAGATTCTTAATTTTTTCCAAATTTCGGATCACAAGAGTGAGACTATAGCTAAAGGTATTGAAGCATGTTTGTTGGATTGGAAAATTGAAAATTTGTTTATAGTGACTCTGGATAATGCATCTGTCAATGATGCTGTCATTAAGCATTTGAAGGCACGTATTGATGATTGAAAAGGGTTCATATTGAGAAATGAGTTTTTAAATATTAGATGTAATGCTCATATTTTGAACATAATTGTAAAATAAGGTTTAGATGAACAAATTGAGTCAATTTCTCGCATAAGAAATGTAGTGAAATATGTCAAGTCTTCTGCTTCTAGGTTTGCCTCTTTCAAGTCATATGTTGAGAAGGCTAAGCTAGACACTCATGGTCTCTTAAGTCATGATGTTGAAACTAGGTGGAATTCTGCATATGCGATGTTAGAAATTGATGTAAATTTTTAAAAGGCCTTTGCAAGAATGTACGTGGATGATCATAACTATCGAAAGTATTGTTTTCAAAGTGAATTGAAAGGACATCCAACTACAAATGATTGGCAACTTGTGAAAGGTTTTATAAAGTTTCTTAAAATCTTCTATCAGTTACTTTAAAATTTTCAGGGAGCTTATATGTTATCTCAAATTTATTCTTCCATGAATTTTTTAATGTTCGAAGTTGTACGTTGAAGTACTCTTACAGTGAAGATTTTATTTTGATTGACATGGCTGGAAGGATGAAGGTTGAGTTTGATAAATATTGGGAGAATAGTGAGAAACCTGAGAATTTGAACATGTTGTTCATTGCTATTGTGTTGGATCTTAGGTATAAGATGTGATATGCCAATTTTATTCTTAGCAAATCATATGGCTCTTTACTGGGAAAATTAAAGGTAGACAATGTGGAAGGTGTCTTGAAACGCTTGTATAATTACTATAATGATTCTTCGACTGTAACTTTTACTGATAATAATGGAGGTGACACTAACATGATGGGTGAAGTTGATGATATATTGCATTCTCAATGGGAGAAACATTTAGAAAAGGAGGAAAACATTGAAAAAAATTTGAGCTTGATCAATATTTGATGGATAATGTAGAGAATCCAAAAGATTTTAATATCTTGACTTGGTGAGAAAGTTTCATTGAGTAATATCCAACTATTTAAAAAATGACAAGGGGTGTTCTTTCTCTTCCCATGTCCACTGTTGCATCTGAATCAACTTTCACTATAGGTGGTCGTATTCTTGATTCATATCGGAGTTCTTTATAATCAAAGACAGTAGAAGTTCTTATTTGCACTCAACAATGGATACGATCACCTTCTAAAGAATGGAAGGTTCAAGATTATTTGGAGGAAGTTCAGAAAATTGAAGAAGTTGAAAAAGGTAATTTACTAATTTAATTCTTAATTTTTTATTTTTGCTATTAATTTTCTACTTTGAAAACAACTGTATGCTAGTTGCTATCTAACAAAGTTTATTTGACAAGTGATTCAATATCTAATTACTCATTTATGTACTAATAATTATTTTCCTTTCAGAATGTCCAGGTGCTCCTTTGAGTATCGATTAGTTTAATGAAATAGCCTTTTGCATTTCTTTTGATATATAGGTATTTCCTTCCCCTTTATTGAAATAGCATTTTACAGTTATTTATTATCTAAACAAAGTTAATTTTACAAGTCTAGTTACTCGTTCACGTACTGATAATTTTCTTTCTTTCAAAATGTATGTCTAGGTGAAATTTTGAGTATATATTAGTTTCGATGAAGAAAATATGCAGCTGCATCATGGTGGTTGAAGGTTATTGGAGTAACTTCGTAGTTCTTTTGTTGGGTTCTAAGAGGATTTTTTACAAACATGATGTGAACTGTTATGTTTTTAATTTTCAATGCTAACTAGACTTATTTTTTATAAGAAATTTGCTCATACTGATCATGTGAGAATCTTGATAATCAAAACTTGTAGAAATCAGATTGAAATGAAATGGTTATTGAGCAGTTGTCAGGATGCTGGGTTATGGAGGTACAAAGCTTTGTTCATTTGTACACTCCTATGTCCTAACCATCTCCAACCCATCTCTATTTTACTCTCCATTCTCTATATTTGGAGAGTAAAATAGAGAATGGATTCTCCAACCACTCTCTATTTCACTCTCTATTCTTCAATTATAGAGAGGTGAATAGTAGTTCTCCAAATTTGGAGAAC